>CABFVX010001603.1:0-23569 GCA_902151425.1 Timema shepardi | reverse complement strand
GGCAGTCAGTTTACTAAAATGATTCCATCTTCCTCCACACTTCCTTCCTTTTTTTTTTAATGAAGTGCCTTTAGAAGTCTTAAACGTAATTAGAGCTTAAATAACCAGACCATGCCGACCATAGTAACAATTCCCCTTCAGGAAAAATACCTATGATATCACCAGGAACTGAACCCGGGACCTCTAGATTAGTAGTTAGGATTGTAGGCCATTATATCAAGAGGCCAGCACACACACATGTTATCTTATGCCTTGTTTTATGTCTCAGAGCTGTGCTGGAAGCATGCTGTCTCCAAGAGGATATTGATTCTCTACCTAAGGGTGATCTAACAGGGGTTGGAGAGGGTGGAACTACCCTCAGTGGGGGACAGAAGGCTCGGGTGTCTCTCGCAAGAGCTGTCTATCAGGTGACTTGAAGACATTTTCAGATAGATTTTTTTTTACTAATACACTTGATATGTGACAGTATAAATAATTGATAAAATATGATAAATCTGATTTAAAGAACTTTATAGTAGCTCGTAGAAAAGAAAGTTAAAAATGCCCTCTAAAAGTTCTATTCTCAACACAGCCGTTTGGGGCTAAACTAGGTTTTATTAATTCAAAACTGATCAAAATATATTGGCAACTATGCTTGCAAGTGCACTTTTATTGCCATTATATGTGGTTTTATTAAGTTTTGATGCAAGAAAAAAATAATTATGCGATCAATAATGAAATTATCTTTTTTTTTTTGCCGAGTTTTTTTTTCTAAATATTACTCATAAAGAATAAATAAAACCAATGAAAACCGTCTCTTGAAATTTGTATGCTCGATTTAACTAAATGATTATGTATATTTATTTTTAATTTCATCCTATTATTCATACAATCCACTAAGGAAGTCAATACTGAAGTGCTGAAATGTATATATGTGTATGCATTTAAGAACCTGTCCCGCGATGGATTAACCGAGATATTAGACCCTTGATTATGTTCAAACAAGAAATTGCATCTTGGTGCAATTTTCTGCATTATTCATTTGACAACAACAAAATTGGCATGAATTAAATGGATTTTTTTTCATTTTAAAATAATATGTTTATATTTTGCAATACCGGTATATTTTGATATATTGAAACTGTTTCACTGATTTCAATTCCACGGTTTTGATAATGAAGACTGTAGGATCTTGACCATGGGCTAAATTTCCCCCTTCCTTTTCTTAATTTGCCATGAACTAATGAACCATAAAATGTAGGGTGGTACAATTGGATATTTTTCACTTCGAGGTGAATTCAAATCAAGTTTGAATGAAAGTATTGATTATTTTTTAGTCTGAGTAAAATAAACCTGTATTTGTGCTAGAAATATTTCAAGTTGAATTTTTTTAATGGGCCCATGCCTAGACCATAAAGACAATTTTTTTTGAGAATGACATTTCATTGGGAAAAAAAAGTAATCACGCAAATTCAGATTATCAAATAGATTGAACATAGATGTACAAGCTATATATTTTTTAATCAGACAAAAGGAATTAAGGGACTCTTTTTGATATAAAATAAAATCCTTAAAACAAATTGAATCAAATTAGTTAAACTTGAAATTTTCAAATTTTTACCGAAATTCTGAATATTCACATTTTTTGAGTACTTGCACACCCACAATAAAAATTAAATATAAAATTGTAGTAGTGAATTTGGTTGACACTCATTTTTAAATCTTTGAAATTCATTTCCTTGTTATTTTATGTTTTTGCAATAGTAATGTTTCCTTCCCCAGGACAAGAAATTATACTTGTTGGATGACATCTTATCCGCAGTGGACGTGCAAGTGGCTCGACACATCTTTCAAAAGTGTGTGAAGGGTGTGTTGAAGGATAAGACATGCATCTTATGCACACATCACCCCCAATATCTGTTATCGGCAGACCATGTTATTATAATGGAAGATGGCTCCATTACCAAACAAGGTTGGTCCTTTCTCTTGTTAAGTTGATCCTTATATGCACAATCTTATGAAAATGTCATTAATCAAATCCTATTCAAATATTGTATTAGCCTGAATATAGTACAGCCTTGCACATAATATGACCCTAATATTTTGAAGGTGTTCTACATGAAAAATAAAAAGGTCTCGAAAATACCTTGAGGTAGAAACTAAAGAAATTTGACACACTTTTACTAGGCCCTCTGAATGTGTCTCTTGATGTGCAAACACTTTAAAAAAAATTTATACACAACACAGATTCTTCCAGTAACTAGCACTGAACTATTGAACTACCAGTATAGTTCCACTGAAGAGTATAAATCCTCCCTCTCGTTTGATCATGAGTTTATTATTAGAACTCACCTTTGTGATGTAGTCAGCTAACGCGCTAGTTTCATGTTAAGCTATACTGCCGAGAACGGGGAGATCGAAGTTTGAATCTCAGTCGAGTGAACTGAGGGTGGTTTGTCCTGAATGACTTTACACTTTCCCTCCACACAAATTTGGGTTCACTTCCTATAAATTCAACCCTCCCAATTCCTAATCCATTAGTGTAATTGTTACTTAAGTGTGTAACTCAAACAGTTAGTAAAATGTGACGCTATAATTTAATTTAATTTATTATCAGATTGTGTGTGATATTTTCCTTGCTCACATTGATTTCTCTCTTCATTTTTTACCTTGACTGTATTTTTAAACATGTGCATGTTTGCCGATTCCTGCTGGCAGGCAACTACATTTACAGTATTCTACAAAATATATATCTCTAGAAAATATACTCAGGCCAATATGCTATTTTATAGTTAAAATGTTTATATTTTTTATAATTAAATCTTATAAAATTCAAATAAAATATCATAATAAAATATATAAAGGCTACTCAAATCTAGTAAGAATAAATTCATTGAAACCATGTTAAATTAATGAATAAACTATTGATATGGAATTTGAAAATATCCCGTTGAATAATTGTTGCATTTATCAAATAAAAAAGGGGGAAGAGAAAAGAGACTTTGTTTTTCACACTAAAAAAGCTTGATAATGGCAACTACACTGAAATATTACTCTATTAAACTTTGTTTGAATGTGGTGGGACTATTTATACTTTAGTAGACAAAAGAAGGGCAGAAGATGTCATTAGATACAGGAAGACAACTGCACCTACTGTTGTGAAATGATTTGAAATAACTCAGTATAGTGTGTGTGTTGTTTTTATTCTAATTTGTTTCACTACACAACACAATAATTTTGAAAACATCCATTGTTATTTTAATCTTAAAGATCTGTTTATCCACTAAAAATTAAAACTTGTCTGTTATCAGCTGTTTCTAGTTTGTACTGCTAAGCATCATAGTTCAACATATGTTTCTGTGGGGTAGTCTTTCCCTCTTTTTCTTGTTTACTTTAAGTCTCAGCCAAAAATAAGCTACTTTATAGTTTACATGCTGTTTTTTCTGACTAGATTTAACTCATTGATATGTTGTATTATTGCTATAAACAAGTGAATACTAAAAAGTTAATACAGTGTATTCATTTTGGTTTCTAGTAGAGGAATATTGTTCATCATCATCATCATCATCATCATCATCAATTGTCTCCATCCCATAGCTGGGTCAGTTTAATAAAATTCCTCCATCTTCCTCTATCCTTACACCACTCTTCCTCTTTTAATCACTTCCATTCTTCTCCTTTCACTTGCACACTTTCTGCTATCTACTCCTCCCATCTC
This sequence comes from Timema shepardi, assembly GCA_902151425.1. NCBI lineage: Eukaryota > Metazoa > Arthropoda > Insecta > Phasmatodea > Timematidae > Timema > Timema shepardi. Next base: position 19,872 of record CABFVX010001603.1, on the reverse strand, counting down.
TTTCTTGTTCTTCCTTGCAGTCTTCTTACTAACTTTATTCCTCTCCATCATTCTGTTTAATATTCTCTTATTTTTCATCCTCATAACCACACATATATTATGTAAATGTGAAACTAGCGTTGTTTATTTGTTGATTATCTCCGTATTTTATCAGGTAAGCCTAGCTTCATCTTGTCTGACTATGATGAGTTCCTGTCCTCCAGTGAGTATGACATGGGGGACAGTAAAGCAGAAAAGAAGCACGGGGACACTATCGGCGTTGCTTCTCTGGGGGACACCACCTCCTTGGGTGGAGATAGTTTACTCGAGGAGGAGGGCCGTGAAGTGGGGACCGTGCGGTTTGGGGTGTATCTCACCTACTGGAAGGCCGTGGGGCACTTACTGGGGGTTGCATTGATTGTGGCCATGATCCTGATGCAGTCTTCTAGGAACCTCACCGACTTGTGGCTCAGCTACTGGGTAATGCACCCCTAAAAGTATTTATTCATACACTCATATTAAGAGCCTGTCTCACCCCGCGAGTAATAATAATAATTATATTGTCTTTATTTGGGTGAAGTTAAGGCCAACGCCTTTCCTTACACTTCCGAATAACACCTAAATTAGGTATACATTACTACTTGAACCAGGTGTCACAGCGTTGTGTGTGGTTTTCTGTATTCTATTTTTTTTAATGGTGGAATTGAGACTAGGGAAACAGTATTAATATATTTTAAAAAATACAATTAAATTGAAAAGAGCTATTAAACTGATTCCAATTTCACTGTTGTTAAATGAAGAATGCAGAACACAACGATTTATTAAGTTTTCTTGTTTAAGCATAATATTGTATAACATTTTCCAGTTAGTTGATCATGAGATGGGCTCTTAGTTAATTTGGTTGCAAGTACTAAAAATGTTTGGGCCTGGGTCACACTTTTAATAGACACCCATGCTTGACAATTTTGAGCTTGGATAAGGCTATTTTTCTTTTCTCTATAGTATTTCCGGTGATATATATCATTTGTTTTCTCTTGTTTGGATGTTGATTGTAAAATGTGCATTTGGGGTGAGGAAAGGTGGTGGTGTGTGAGGGAGGGGAAAGGGGGAGAGTATAAACTCAACAATGATAGGGGTGTGCAAACTTCTAACCAGTGCAATGTTGGGGTCAACAACTGACCAAACTGGTTGTTGAATGGAGGGGGGTACAGAGATATTGAAGCCATATGTGGTGAGCTCTTTATAAGGATAATATAATAGCTTAGTGTGAGACTGTATCAAGTACAGCTTAGTGCAAAAGTATATTATATGCATATAAAATATATAATAAATTGTCGCGACCTACCACTTGTAGATCTGTCAGGATAGCTTGCGAGAGAGGTAAGGTTGCAGGCAAGGTAATTGTGTGGGTTTGTGTAGGCTTACAAATTTTGGTTTAGTAGTAGTTACTAAAATATAATACAAAATGTAATGTTAGACGAAAGATAAAGAAAAAAGACACTGGACGCCCACACTTGTGGAAGAGCTGGCATAACTTGTGACCCCTTAGACCAATAAAGCTTACTGTTATCATGCGGAACTCTGGGTTCAACGGATACCCTCCAAGTACAATTACTACTGATGACCCGAAGATGTCGTCTGATACGGCATGGCGTTAGACAGTGTGACCGCCTGCGATATGGATGGAATTGTGATAACCTCGTTACCAAAAAGTAAAGGTATTTTATACCACGCTATGGTCCCTTTCCTGGTCAACTAGTTCAATCATTGTTATGGATTGTCAGCACTCTCCCGTAACCTTTCAAGTTATGTAAATCAAAATAAATATTCAAACAATGCTTCGTGGCTATGACTATATATATATTATATAATATTATATAAATTAGCATAATTAGTTCATAGGCATATAGCCTGAATGAGTTTTATATATTTACATATACATACACATACACACATATATACATCACAACATCTTACTACCTGTTCAGGCTATACTTCTATGTACTAATTATTCTAATGTATTAGGGATGATGATGGTTGCATTAAGAAGAAGTGTAACCGCATTTCTGTGGAGGGAGAAAGGAAATAATTAGACCATGCGGCCACTGAAACGTGTATGTACATCTTAAAAATACTACTGTTAGTAGAAAGATGATTGTTACTCTCTGGAGCAGTGTCAAGCTCAGCACCAAATAAACAGCTGCTCTCAAGTTTAATGTACTAAAATAATATAAAATTGAATCATAATGATTTTTTGTGTTATAATTATCACAAGTTTATTTAACAATTTAATCCTATTTATTATAAATCAAACTTTTTTTATTAGTTTCTTAAAGATAAGTGATTTTAATTTTCAAACCATTTTCTTTTCATTGTAAAATTATCTATGCTATTTCATTCCAAAGATATTTTTTTTCACAATTTTAATAAATACATTTTTTTTTTAATTATATATAGTTAAGTTTTAGTATTATGCTCCTATATATTTCTTGACCCTAAAGATTTAACTCTCTATTTAAAAAAATTATAAGAAGCTCATTTGAGTTAGACTCGAATCTAAAATCCTTTACCTTGCAGACACCGTACTTTGAATACATTTTATAAGATCTATTTTATTAGTATTTTTACGTATACTTAACATTGACCATTTCTGATAAATTTTGCTTGAACAAAAAACAATTAATTGGGAGACTTTTATGTTTGAATCCCTTTGTGGTCAAAGAAATATTCATATTTTGTTTTGGGCAAGCTACGAGTGTTTCAGGACAGTGCCTTGTCAGACATATATTAATACTTGTGTTGAGGGCATTAAAGCTTAAAAAGAAAAGTGTAATATGGTATTCAATGATTGATGCTCAATCCATTATCACTTAGGAGTGTATGAGTGTGCATTTTTCACTCTGTGCAAAGTTTGAATGAAAACGGATAGCTTTATTTGAGTTTGAGTATAATAGAGCAATGATTGTGTTATGTCATATTTAATCAATGTAATAGATATATCCATAAACCATAAATATAAATTCTAAATAATGAAAAATTGTTTGTGAAAAAAAGTTACGATCATACTAATTTGGATTTTAAATAAATGTAATGATGTAGAAATAATAGTTATTTTAAAATAAAATAAATATAATATTGAGGAACTCAGTTCCTTATGAAATAATATCTTAAAAGTGAATTATATCAATCAATTTCTAAAATCAAATTTTGAATAATCGGTTTTTTCAAATTTTGGAAAAAAAAATCTCAAGTCTGTACTACTACTAAAATTTGACTCATTACACTCCTATTAACGCCCTTTGGTCAGGATCCAAATTAGTAACATAGATGTCATGTCTACAGGTCAGTTTCATGGACTGAAAATGCCTAAAAACTGGCCCATTCCATCCTAGTCCAAAGCAGGGGTTGACCTACATTTAGTATAGCGCTGTACTTGAGGTGTACTAAGTCTGACTATAAAACTGACCCTTTGTTGTTGTAATGTACAGAGTCCAAATTGAATCTTAGCTATAGTTGGATTTCCATAGGAATAAACATTTACAAAATAAAAAATAGATAATGTTTGACCAATATTAATAACATTTTACTATATTACTAGGGTTATTTTATGGGTATTGATAATATCTATCAAAAGATAACATGGCATGTCAGATAAATACATTAGAGTATATATAGTAAAAAAATTTACTGTAGGGATAAGGCCATTTCTATTAAAACTGAATTTTATTTATATTGTTTGTAATCACTAGGTGACTCATGCTAACTCCACCTTGTCAAATGTCAGTTATGGCGCTGTAGAAGATGACACAAAGTATTATCTCACCGTGTATGGTATCCTTGCGGGTCTTAACTCCGTATTTACCCTGCTGAGAGCGTTCCTGTTCGCATACGCAGGGCTTCATGCAGCCACGTCGATCCACAAACTGTTGCTCAACAGTATAATGCGGGTAAGTGGACTATGCGCTCATTCATTTCACGTCCATTAGAGAATAATTGGAAACCCCAAAGGTTTCTTATTTCAAGAATCGCGTCTTACTACCACTTCAGGATGTACATATATGTACTAATTAAGAGGGATATCAAACTCGATTCCACAATTCTAATTGGTATTTAAAGAATCAAGAATCAAAAATAATATTACAATTCTCGATTCTTTGATTCTTAGCTCTCAATGAAAGTACTGGCAATCAAGTAAAAAGGTCAGAATTCAGAATGAGTCATGATTGATTATCTCTCATATTAGTTTATTTGCTGTTATTTTCGCTTATATTTTGTGTTGCCTAACGACCCCCTTTGGTAAATTTAAAAGACGTATGCTCATGCCAGTTGTTGTTTATTCTTCTTTTTTTAATTTTATAAATGATTGGATCATTGAAGCTTTATTTGTAGGTAAAAATACTTGCTTATTATTGTAATTTCAAATTATTTTATTAATTATGTATAATATGGTTTAGTACTTGTTAAAATGAATATTTTTTAATTAACATTTATATTTTATATATATTTTTTTGTATGCTATGAAGTTGAATAAATATGTCTAATAATTAAATAAGAAATGTTTAAAAATCGTGGTTGAACATAATCATTGGAATAGAGAAAAACAGGTATAGTGACATCTCAACTAATTACACTAATGATTTAGGGAGGAGGAAGGTTAAATTTAGAGGAAGTGTGATCACATTTCATCAAGAGAGAAATAGTTGAAAACTGTTTAGAAAAAAAAACTCAGAACATCCAACAAGGATTTGAACTTTGATCTCCCCACATCGAAAGTCTAGTATATGGCGAGAGTAATGCCTTCGACAATAACAAAGCTGATAGGTCTTAAATATATCTTAAATAGACACACTAAAATTTTACATTATTGACTTGGCACATTAAAATGATTATCAATACATATCTAAAGTTCATTAAAGCACATTTGAATATTCAATGCATCGGCAAAATAAAATATATCTGTTGTATTGGAGAAGGTGCTGTCCTGGACATTTGTGATGGTCCACTTGTATTAATTTTTTTAACGCTGTTGATTACTTGACTATTTAAATGGGAGTTATGGTCAATTTTGTTGATTTAAATGCAAATTAGCCATATCAAAACCATATATATTTTTATTGGTACCAGACATTATTGTTCTTTGTCGCCTGAGATTTCAAGGGAAAAAAGACCCAACTACATTGTTCCAATTTTATTATTAAATTTCCAATAACCAATAAAAGTTTCCTCGACGCTTTGAAAATTTATTTCCCTCAACCAAAGATTATTCGTAAAAGAAAAAAGTATGAATAAAAATGTTTGAACTGTCTACTATAAAGGATTAATGTGACCAAATGCATATGTGCCCACACTTCTCGTGGACCCTTTTACCACTCGTGGAGACAGCCCATGTCTGCACCCGTTGACACCAGTAACGTTAATTAGAGGTTTTCGATCCAGATTTGGGGCAGGTCCCAACAAAGTGTTATTGAGGGGTTTTGCACGGAGAAAGCACTTGAGATATGGTCACTTAAATATTTATTTAGGGCTTTACCCACAAACCCATGGTTGATCTGGGTACACAAGTAAACGTTAAATGGTAACCTATTCTCCATGCCCGCGTGTATGCGCAATTAAATAAATCAATGAATGAACACCACCACATTGACATAATTATAACTGGGTCAAGAATCTCTTCAAGAACAAAGTAGTTCATACTCTTAAGAATTTACAACTCCTAAAAGAAATGCACATTTATATGTTTGCACATGTTAGTGATTAAACACATCGCTACTACCCTGACCAGGTTCGAGCCGACGTGCTTTAAGATAACTTGAAAATGAGAGTGCTCGATGAGATCAAAGCCAGAACCTTCAAGCTTGTCGAGACCGTGTGCAGCTGTCTAAGCAGGAACAAAAGAACAGCGCTAAGCACACACAATGAAAAGTTGACGAAAGTCGACACACATATCATATTTGTATCACACTTTGCTATTTTAATTCAAGTTAATTTGTTCTTAATTTTAACAAAATAGATATTTTATTTAACATTTTCTTATGCTGATTATCAACTTTTAACTCAAAAGTATCCAATAATTATATTTACCACAAATCATGGAATATACATGTATCTCATTATTGCTGAATATTATTGATTTTTTAATGTAACCTCATGAAATACTGAATAATATTAATGGTTTAAAATGGTCACTTAGTTATTTGTCAAGAATTCCAACACTAAACATTTCTATAAAAGTAAAATAATAAATTTAAAGCAAGAAAACTATTTTTTAATCCCTATTAAAATTGTTTGTTTAAAATAGTTATAGCTATAGATCACACTTCTAATTAAACAAAACTGTAGGTTAGGGATGGCAAATATATGACACACATGGCACTGGGTGGCACATGGACACAATTTAGGTGGGAAAAAGTTGTATATATTCAATATGATTTGTATTATGTAAAAATGTATGTAAATAGATATTTAGAGAGAAAAAATAAAAATACTAGAGAAAGAAAAGGTGAGACAACAACATAAAAAAAATATTTAAAATACCAATTTTCCCAACATAATATAAATTATAATTATCTGAAATCAAGAATATGTGTACATTAATGTCATTCAATATCATGTCTTAGTGAATTTTATAAAGTCATTGGTTAGAAATTGTCTTGGCTCATAATTAAAGTGTATCTTGTGCACGGTTGAAGGCAAACTATGAACCAAACATAAATAACTTTATTGAATAAATTGATAAATGACACCTGGATATGGGAATTAAACCCAAGATCTTTGGCTTAGCTTGCCAATACTTCACCACTAAGGGATCCAGGGATCATCCTGTATTCATGGTCATTCTTCACTCTAAGTAAAATATGAATGAAGAATGATCCTGAGGATGGGAAAATCCCTCTATAGCTCAGTGGTAAAGCATTGGCGCGCGAAACTAAAGGTATTGGGTTCTCTTTCCATGTTCAGGTGTCATTTTTCAATTTATTCTATTATGAATGAGATACGGCTCATTTCTGTGATTTTAAGCATTCATCACCCAAGCTCCAAGCCTCGCCATTCATATATACTTAGTTGTATAGCGTTACTTTTTACATAGTTACAATTAGATGAGCTATCCATAATAATAAGCAAGCTTTATTTTTAAGTACTTATTAAAACACGCTAAATAATTGGTGGCACACCTGCCGGAAAATGTTCGCCATCCCTGCCGTAGGGTCATTTAATTAATAGTCCTTTTTAAGTATCATTGAAACTAAGGTCAGAGTAGAAAAAAAAAGAACTTTTAATAGAATGCCATAACACACTACTTGGTTTCAGGCCCGTATTCTCTTCTTCGATCTGTCACCTCTTGGTCGTATACTCAACCGATTTTCCTCGGACACATACACTGTTGATGACTCTCTTCCTTTCATCATGAACATTCTGTTGGCGCAGTTCTTCAGTGTCATAGGTGAGATTATCAGAATAATCCTCAAAACTTTAAAATTTTAATTAAAGTAAACATATTAAGAATTTTTTTTTAAGTTGTTCCATGGCTTGGTGCCACTGGCAAATGTTATTTTTTTTGTAATGTTTATTATGTCATAAACAACAAAGTAAATACCTTTTTGGAAATCAATTAAACTAAGACAAGTAAGTCCGTTTTTCTGAGTTTCTTACTCTTCATACTACACACATATATATAATTTCTTTTACCAATTGCTTAAAATTGTTATATCAAGTCAAGGTGTTCATAATTGTGTTCAAGATGCTTTTTTGAGATCCTTACACATCTCGTGTTTCTCAAATATTACAGGAATCAAGGATTCAAACAATCCATCTTTATTAATAAGATAAGAAAAATTTAATACCCATAATTGTTTAGATATTGCTACCTTATAGGGGCGTGCGAAGTCCACTTATTCAATTTAAAGCGAAGTCAAATTGAATAATATGCTATATCCCCGAAGTCAAATCAAAGTATGTGTTTTTTTTTTAAATTATGTTTGGTAAAAATATTATAATTTGCATAACTATCGAAATTTAAGTATAAAATTTAGTTTACAAAATGTTACATTTCAAATATAATAATCTTAACATAATAGATTAAACTATTATAACAAAATATAATTTAATTAATTTAGATATTTCTTATGTGAACACTAATTTGTAATGGAAATAACAACAGAAAACAATATATATATATATATATATATATATATACAGACAAAAATGTTTACTTCAACTTTAAATACATTTTTTTTAGCAAAGCTTCGTAATTGTCGAATTTGGAATTTTATTTTTGAACCTAAGTTCAAGTGAACGAATATTCAAAACTACATTTTATGTTTTGGAAGCTTCGCACACCCCTTGCTACCTTTGTTTCTTTGGTTTTTTTCAAATAATAAACTTTGGCTAACTTTTTTAAATAGTTAAATTATTCTTTTTACGTTTGGGTTCAAAATTTGAATTAATTGCATCGAATTCAAATCTGGAATCTATTTGTAATTGAAATTTTGAATCTTTCATATTAAGATTTAGAATTTTTGAATCAAATATACATCCTACCAAGATATAGATTTGGATTCAAAATTTTGAAAATTCACACAGGCTTACAATTTTACCAATGATAAATCTGGACCCTGACATGATGATTGAGTTTGAGTGTTTTCTCACAGGTACGGTATTTATCATCATCTATGGTCTTCCATGGCTGGTTCTGATATTGGCTCCTTTGGTTCCCATCTATCACTGGCTTCAGAACCACTACAGGCTCACGTCCAGGGAACTTAAGAGACTCTCTAGCACCACACTCTCGCCGATGTATAGCCACTTCGGTGAGACTCTGGCGGGTATCGCTACAGTCAGGTCGTTCCGAGCTACTTCACGGTCAGTTCAAGATGAGAACGATTTTTTATTATCGCGTCATACTACCTATTCGAGTTGTATGCGTGTATGAAAATTACTCTAATAGGGTAGGGATGAAAAAAAAGCAGCATTTTAAAGTTAATCTACCTCAATTTGTATAGAAGGAGAGTGGGAAACAATTTAGGATAAACCACTCTCAGTAGACCTGAACAGGATTTGAACCTTTAGCTCTGTCATCAGCTGGTCAGTCTAACATGAGTGTGGTGCCTTTGATCATTCGGCTACCGATGTGGGTGAGATGGATAACTTGGTTTTTATTTTTATTTGGGATTTGCAAGACACCAGTTTTCAATTTGAGTCAGATTTTATTTTTATTAGGGATTTGCGAGACACCAGTTTTCATTTCGAGTTAAGTTGAATCAAACTTGGATGAAAATATAAGAGTTTTATTAAAGTTCTAGTAATATAGAGTAATATTTTTACTTGTAATATTTCTTGTTGAATTTTTATAATAGCACCATAGTTATAATTAGCTCTGACGTTATGTTATATAGACAGTCTTGATATGGCAATATTATTTTATAGGTTTGGAACATCATTAAATGATACTAAAGAAAATTTTACTTCAGTACTATGTTGTGAATACCCTACTTTTTCATGACCATCCCGTATTCAATAACGCTTGAAAGTAAGAAGGGTGGTGTGCCAGATCCATGGCTTTTCAAAGAAGGGTTGTACACACGGGTATCCCGAACACTATGAAATTAATTGGGCTAAAATTTCTCCAGATTTCCACCTAAAACTAATAGGGGGGTTTCCAAACAAATGTAAAATCCAACTCCTATTTATGGGTTTGGACCTTAGCCGACTATTGGTCTATTTTTGAAGTGTAATGCTTACATAATAATCTTATTGGTAGGTGTTGAGTCTTGTATCTTTCCGCCAGATTCAAGCGTGAGAACGAATACCACCTAGAGTTGAACCAAAAGTGCCAATATGCCAGCCAGGCTGCTGGTCAATGGTTGGGGCTACGTTTGCAGTTTATTGGCGTCGCCATGATAACGGGCGTTGGTGTCATTGCTGTGCTACAACACCAGTTTGATGTGGCTAACCCAGGTTAGTATGAGCCACTTTGATAGGGGTGTGCAAAGCCTAATTTGCTTCAAATATTTGTCCACTTCGTCTTGACATAAAAAAAATATTTCAGCTTCGTCAATTATGAAGTTTTATCAATAAAAACATTAACAACCAAAATACACAAATATGTTTCATTTTTCAGTCTTTTTAGCTATGTATATTTTTTTAGCACTGCGTCTTACTACCTGTACTAAGTACTAATTACACTAGTGAGCTAGGAATTGGGTAGGTTGACTATATAGGAAGTGAGCGCGCATTTGCGTGGAGAGAGTGTAAAACCATTTAGGAACACACACACACACCCCAGTTCACCCGAGTGAGATTCTAATCTCGATCTCCCCAGTATAGCTTTGTAAATAACAAAGATTTGTAGTAATTGATTAACAATTTGTATTAGTTACATAGAAAAGTAATATATCAGTTTTGGACAAAATATACCATTTTTTCAACATAAACTAATTTTATAAATGTTAAGTATGTTAAGTTATATAAATATTCATAAAATATTTAAACCTCGATTCATCTTTGGGAATATATCATATATTTGTATTGACTTCACTTTAAAACAAAAAAAGTAAACTTTTCAAAACACTAAAGCTTGATTCACACGTTTGCTGAAAATAGAAAGCAGAATCTGCTTGAGCAGTGCAGAAATTCATAGGTTTTATGTTGACCCAAGATGCTTTTTGCAACACAAACTTAAAAGAGATGATTAACAACAGATTCTATTTTCTAGTGGATGAACATATATTTTAGATCATTCTCCCAATGGATGTTTTCAACTTATAATTCTGTATCTTGGCAAAATCCAATACATCTATACAGATGCTTTATATTACCTGGTTATTTCAAATCTCCTCACAGCGGCCAACGAAGCTGTCTGCTTGCTCTCAGCTCTACAGCACATACCGTGTCAGATGCACATGCGCACTGATTTGGGATAGTGGGTTTTGAGATTTGATGGGTTCTCTCGTATCGAAGATCTCAGGCATAGCGGACAAAGTAGATATGAGTAACTTAAACAGAACACTTCAAGCCAATAAGACGGAAATCTTGTGATTGGCCTAGAGCTCGTCACATGACCATGTTTCTGTTCTGTACTAGTTTTTTGGTGAACGTGTGAATCCACAGCCATACTGCATTATGGTCTTATTGCTAGGCTTGTTTGTATAGTGCGCTTATTCTATCATTAACACCATTAAAATACTTGTAGTGTGTATGACATTTATTTTCAGCCTTTTTGACTGATTTTAAAGATAGATGACATATTTAATAAATTTTAGGTTATTTCAAAACTTTTCTGTTTTTGTGGTTGAACTTGTGGTCTTAGGGTAAAGTACTCGCTCACCTCAAGACCTGATGTTCGTGGGTTCAAACCTAGGCAGGGTTGACAGATTTTTCTTCAGTGGTAAAAAATCCGTAGCACAACTTCCTTCGGAGGAAAAGTAAAGCCATCGATCGGTCCAATAGTGATTGTGGCTTTAAAAGAACCATGGGAGGTATGTGAAAGTACCTTTTCTGGCAAAATTGGTAGCCCCTTTCGATTTCGTTTATAGCAATTTTTTTATGCTGATATGATCACTTGGTTCATAAAGTGCACGTTACATACCCTAATTAATTTTTTTTAATCTTTGTATGTTAATGTTTTTGTTTAAAATCCATGGAAAGCTGACTAAATCATTTTCTTAAATGTCTCTTCATTTTTATTATATGTTCCAAAATAGCCTTGTTACAAATTATGTCTAACATTTAGGAGTATCAGTGGTAACAAATTTTTTAATAAATGGAAATTGATAAAAATAAACTAATGAGTGAAAATTTAGCAAAGCCCCCCTCAAGGAAAAGGACAAAAATGTGGTTGGATTCCATTGCACAGAGGAAACAATTTTCTTTATTATTTCTTCTTTAGCAGGGGTGGCCAACTTGATTGAAACTGAGATCTACTTTTTTTCCTCCTTTGACTCCTAGTGATCGACCTTAAAATTCAATTTTATTCCTCCATCAATTTTAAATCATAGCCATACCTTTGTCGTTGATTTCCTGTAGGTAGACCCTGTGGATTCTCTGCATGTGTTTGAATTATATGATACAATTTGAATAATGTTATGAGTTTTATTGAATGTTAAAACTAATTCAAAAGTTATTAATTAATTGTCACAATTAATTTGGAGTTCGTGCCTTCATCTCTTCCGCCAAGGCTAAAACGTCTGGTGTATAAGTGTACAATGTTGAAGTGCCGCTCCAAATTCCCCTTCTTTGGTATCGCCACTGAAGTATTGCAACTTAAGCAACAACACTTTTCTTTAACCATAATGAAAAAGTTCAGTTCCCATTCTTGATGAAACAGATAAGTTTTAGGTCTTTTTGGCGTACTCACTTTCATAAAACTTTACCAAAATTAACAAAACAGTTCAAAGATCAAAAGCAACAGATAACTAATTTTTTATCTCTCACAGATAATTGAATGGTACTGGCGGGTGAGAGACGTGACGCAGTTGCAGGAGACAGTTTGTTAGAGCCCTAGTCTCATTCTGACCTCTATCGGGCGAGTGGTAAAACAATTCGCTCATGAAACGTTAGTGACTTAGCGATCCACCAAAAATGCCGCAATCGACATGTTGCTCATACCTATTCTAATGTATAAAAAGAACACTCAAATATTGAAACACTTTTGGTTTGATTTGATGAAATAAATAGTTTGAAAATATAAAATTTGGTTTTTCAAAATTGGTTTTTGAAAAATTTGAGATCTTTTAACATAGAGAACACAGTTATTTTCATGGAAACTTTTGTTTTACAGGCAAAATTATTTTTCGTTTTAAGTGGGCTTGATTTATTTTTATTTGAATAATATTACTTTTTGCAGGACTTATTGGCTTGGCCATCTCATACGCCTTGTCTATAACGGGCTCCTTAAATGGGCTAGTGAACGCCTTCACGGAAACTGAGAAGGAGATGATTGCGGTGGAAAGGGTAAGCCAGTACGTGACCGAGGTGGAGCCAGAACGTTCGAGAGAGCTGTGCTCGCCCCCTTATGGGTGGCCCAGTCAAGGAGTCATTGTCTTCAAAAACGTTTTTTTGAAGTACAGGTAACTGTTATGTGAATTATTACTTTGGAAGGATGCAAACATTGTATGAAACTTGTAATCAAAATTACCTTTGGGTTACATACATAATTATATCAAGTATTATATCCGTAAATTGAAAAATTACACCTGAATGGGCAAATCAAACCTGGCACCCTTGGTTTAGCGTGCTGATGCTCTACCACTGAGCTACCCATGCTTAGGCTCATTCTTCACTCATATAAGAATAATATGCAATGAACAAATTTGAAATACCACACCAATCGTGACGTTCTATTATATAATCATTTTTAAAACAGGTCATGATGATGATAATGACTAAATTGTATCTAAATACCAACTAGTGATTAAATGAAAACTAAAATGTAAACAAAGGTAAATTCAAATATATCAATGTAATATATTATAGTGTGTTTGGTTTTTCCCTTCAAATCTTTCTCTTTACCTAGATGCACTTAATGGATAGTTGTATATTTTATTTTAGCACCACGTCTTACTACCTATTTGGGTTATACACTTATATAATAATTACGCTAATGGGTAAGGGATGAGGAAGGTTGAATTTAGAGGAAGTGAAGAAACCATTTAGGAAACACCACCCTTAGTACACCCGACCGAGATCAAACCACAATCTTCCCGTCAATGACAGTCTAGTCTATTGTGAGAATAGTGCCGTAGATCATGCCACCACCAAAGTGGGTAGTTTTAGAATTAGAACTATGAAAAGAACAAAAATATTGCTTTGCATGTTTAATGCTTCGCTCCACATTTAAAAAGTGACCTTCACACAGCCCCATCGGATAAATAATGCTTCTTAGGTTTTAGAAGAAAATGTTCCTGACTCTTTATTGTTTGTTTAATGTGGGATAGTCATTCAGATTAATATGTCCAAAGAAGATGTTAAACCTCTGGTTGTTATTATTCAATTGTGTTTCCTCGACAGAGAACACCTTATACCCTCTCTAGATGGTGTGACCTTTGAGACTCGACCAGCAGAGAAGATCGGTGTGGTTGGTCGAACTGGGGCGGGCAAGAGCTCCTTACTAGTGGCACTCTTCAGAATGTGCGAGATTGACAGTGGCGAGATATTCATAGATACAGTCAACATCGCTCACATTGGTCTCACAGCATTAAGGTAGGTCAAGGTATCTTCTTCAAAGACCAAAACATGAAACTGAACTTTGGCTGTGAATACTTTATTATTATTATTATTATTATTATTATTATTATTATTATTATCATCATCATTATCATTATCATCATTATTATTATCATCATCATTATTATTATCATTATCATCATTATTATCAATATTATTATTATCATTATTATCATCATCATTATTATCATCATTATCATTATTAGCCCCGTGTCTTACTACCCATTCGGGTTATACGCACTTAGGCTAGTGATTAATACACACCTTGTCAGAGGTGTGTGAATACTTTGATAGCATCATTTACCCTAATGACTCAAATATTGTTCGATATTTTTCTCTTAAAAATGTATTTCCAAAAATTGTACTCGTATCATACATGCAGCATATTATTTTTCACTGAAAAAAAGCATATTTCTACGTAGGTATATTTTGTAGCATGCTGGAACTGTACTGGCCAGAAGACAGGGATCCCCATGCGTGTATAGTAATAAAATCAAGGTCAAAATGAAGAAAGAGAGAGAGAGAAAGAAAGAAGTATAAGATCTGTTTTATGTAACACTTTGATGTACCCACCTTCCCCTCTCCAGCACAAATGTAACATCCTGTAGACGTCAAAGATCTCCCTAACTCCACATCTCAACAACACTACGTGGTTTATGGATGACCTCCAAGCAGTAGTAAGCGTTATCAAACAAATTCCAATATTATATTATTATTATTATTATTATTATTATTATTATTATTATTATTATTATTATTATTATTATTATTAGCACCGCGTCTTACTACCCGTTCGGGTTATACGCACTTACGCTAATGTGCAATGGTAGGGTGAATGTGAGATGAAATGGAGGACCTACNAATGGTAGGGTGATTGTGAGATGAAATGGAGGACCTACAGTTTAACGTGGAATCCGAACCACGGTGGAGGCCTGGCATTCCTCACATTCACAAGATGTCTTGTCAGAGGTGAAGGAAGGGTTTGGTAGTCAGATAAATCTTTGCCGGGACCAAGGATCGAACCCCGGCCGCCAGCATAGAAGTCTGACACCTTACCCCTAGACCACCAGGTCACCACAATTCCAATATAGAATTTAAAAAGAAAATTATTTTCCAAATCTAAAATCACAAATACCCTTAAAGTTTTGAGGTTCACGTCCTTAATAAAGAGAACATAATCGCTATAGTTTTTACAGTACGTACCTTTTATAAGACTTTAGGAAAAAATTAACTATTTTAAATTGTAAATATTCTTTACAGCAACAAATTATACAAAGTTAATCTAAACTTAGAAATCAAGCATAAATGCGCAGAACCAGAATCAACAATACATTTTTTTTAAATCAGATTTTTTTTTAAGTTACTACATTATTTTGTAAAGCCTATTCCAGACTGACAAACATTTCCCATATACAAATGTCCGCAAACAAATACACTGGATAGCTGCGCTTGTATTTGCAAGAGCCGCATACAAATATCGCGGCCAAGTGTATGTGTGTGTGTGCATGTGAGTTGAAATTTCTCTGACTGAGGTATCTGTTTGAGCCTAGGCAAGTTACATGTATTTAACCTCAGTTAATGGAAGTAAACGAAGGTGGTGATAGAGACGTAAATAGTTTTCAGAAGGGATTGAGCATGCCTAAAATCTGCTAAAAGATATAAAATTTGAAGACTTAGCTGGATTTAGTAATCTCATGCGGATGACACCCATCAATCCAGTAGTTTTATCTTGTGTTTCATCAACTTTTTATTTTCATGATTTTACAATAAGGTAATTTTACAATAATATGTATTTAAAGTTATTCAGATTTTTCAAGTCTATATATAGCATCTTGGCAGAAGGGTAAACTGAGGGGAACGGGGGGCATGAATAAGTCAACATCAACTAGGCTAGCTCTTACTTTTTTTTTTTAAGAGCGTTCATTATAGCAGGCCCAACTTGGCTCCCGGCTTGGTTCTAGGTATGGGAGTTAAATGGAAAAAGAAAAAACCAATTTATGCCAGAAATGTGTGCAGTGCATTTGTATTTGAATGATTACTCGAAATTTTTCATGGTGACGATGGGGGACAAAGCAACAATTTTTATTGCAATAACTACAGTATGACCATTTAAGAGAGAATAAAGTGTGCACAATGCTTAGCTATGAGGCCATTCTAAATTGGTCAAAATTGGCCTTTTCAAAGCAGTTTTTATCCAAATATTTAATATTTCAACAATGTTCTGTATTAAGTATTTCTATTAACTCTTTATCTCCATTAATGTTTAATGTTTAATCAGAAATGACCCAAGTGCAATAAGTATTCGTGTAAATTTATGATTTCGAGTGGACTGTATCACAGGGTTGATGGCCATGTGATGCACACTTTTATTACCCCCAAAAGGAAATCTATACCATTTCTTTTTATCCATATGTCAGTGTAGAGTTTCACTCAGCCCCTTCTAGCAAAATTGACTAGATTAAAGAGGGTGGTGTGCTTTGTTAATGAACATACTTCAACCTACCACAGCTGTCCACATTGCCGCATTAGTATGTATGTATGTATGTATGTATGTATGTATGTATGTATGTATGTTTTCCATCTTTGACGGAATACAAATGGACACAAATACTTGCCTGCAAACATATTTCTGTTTGCGGGCAGATGCCTGAAGCCGTTTTCACACCATATTTAAATAGTTTGTATATACCTGCTCACCCATTAGTGGGTAAATGTATGTCATTGTGGACTAGGCTTAAAGCACTGAAATGTATTTCCTCAGGTCCAAGCTAGCCATAATCCCACAGGACCCATTCCTGTTCTCTGGGACGGTCCGGGAGAACCTGGACCCTCTGGAAGAGCACCGGGACCCGCAATTGTGGGACGCGCTGCAACGCTGTCATCTAGTTGCTGCAGTCAGGAAGCTGGGAGGTTTGGAGGCTCATGTGGGGCCTGGGGGCAGTCACCTGTCAGTTGGACAACGCCAGCTCGTATGTTTGGTCAGAGCTGTTCTGCACAATGCCAAGGTGGTGTATTTGGATTTGCCCTGGCAACTCATATATTTGTTATATAGATTATATATAATAGGGGCGTGCGAGTGCTCATTTTTCACTTTGGGTCGAGTTCGAATCAAGTTTGATTGAAAATATTGAGTTTTATTTAGTTGGAGGCAAATAGAGCAATATGTATAGTATAAATATTTCAAGTTGATTTTTTTAATAGATCTATACATAAACCATAAGCAAAAACAAGATAAGATCATTAAATTTGCTAAACTCGTACTCAACTCATGTTTTGAGAATTATAAAAAAAATATGATTTGAGCTTCAAATAATATAAAAAAGAAATCCAAAGCATCTAAAGAATTAATGTGAACAAAATTACAAATTCAAGAAAACTAGTGATAATAATTTGGCCAATGCTATTCAAAGCTCTTTGTATACTGATGGGTATATCTAAAAATTGTTGTTTGTTGTTAATTTTGTAGCCTGTCTTTTGTTTTGGATAGAATTATGGTGAAATTGTATTGATGTTATGTGCAGGGTGACTTGACTACACGTGTTAATTGTGGAACGAAGTGCTAGGAACGCTAGATATTTTAGGGGCAGCAAATTATAAAAAGATAGGTAGGCCCCCGACCCGTGTTTAAAACATACCAGCTGAGTGGTTGGAATTGACAAAATGTAGATAACAAAACCGAATTATGTGACGTGTGTAGGAGGTTTGATTAGCTAACATGATAAGTTGCAAAGGGGNCAAGGGGGGGGGGGGGGTGTACCCTCCTTCATATATGGTAGTAAATGATGTTTTTATTTTAGATGTATGCTTAACACACAAATCATCTAAACCTTCATTCAACTGTTAGAGATGAGGAGGGTAGCTTACAAAATGGATCCACATTAGCTTGAATAAAGGGTGGAAAAGCTACAGGGATGATCATATTTGGAAAATCATCTCCAGAGAAGATTCTAACCTGGACCTCCACATTAATGTTGATCAAATAGATTTGCGGACATTATCATGATCCAGCGTTTCCTAATGTTAAATATGAGTGACTGGTCAACAATAAAGAGAAGGGTGGTGGTGGCAGCCATATCTAGGCCATCGAAACTTCCTTATTAGAGATAAAACGCTTGAATCCTTTGGTATTTGAAAGATTCGAGATTTGTAAAAATCTTGAAAAAGCATCTAAAATAAAAATATAAATACCTTGACTTTAAATAATAATTTCAAAAAATGGTAAGATTAATTATATAAAATTGTGTATTTTGGAGAGTAACTAAATCACAAAAAAAAGGACAAAATTTTGTTAGTGTAATTAATTTTCCTTAAAAGTATTATCTTTAATGTCTGTGATTTTATAGACATAACAAACAAAATATCAGTTGTCAGTGACACCAAAAATTTTGAATTAAATTTGAAATATTTTCACTTCAATTAAAACTATACACTTTTGAAGATTCAAGGATTCGAATTTAAATTCAAAATTTGGGTTCAAAAAATATAAGATTTAATCCATATCTAGTCCTTTTAGTTCATTTCTGGTTCTCTCTTGAGTGTTAAGTGCAGTTAGTATATTAGGATTCTGACAGGAACTTTTAGAAAATACATTCAAATTTGTTTGGAGTCTACATTGATAACAACTTACTTTATTATTAATAGTAGTAATATCCACTTCGGTGACCACATTGTTTAAAGTGCTACTCTCGCAGTAGACTAGACTTCTAATGAAGGGATCGAGTTTTGAATCTCCGTTGGGTGTACTAGGGGTGCTTTTCCCAGAAAACTTGTCCACTCTCTCTCTCTCTCTCTCTCTCTCTCTCTCCACGCAAATGCGGGTACATTTCCTTTAAATTATAACCTTCTTAATCCCTAAAACCATAAGTGTAATTAGTACATTAACGTATAACCCAAACATATGTTAAAACATGGTGTTCAAAAAAAGTATTATTTCATAAAATGTATTAATATTATCTAGGAAAACTAACAATGTCAGATTGTATAATTTAATGTATAGTAAGTATAAATATATAAAAATTACTGACAAGACATCTTGTGAATGTGGGGAATGCCAGGCCTCCATCGTGGTTCGGATTCCACATTAAACTGTAGGTCCTCCATTTCATCTCACAATCACCCTACCATTACACATTAGCGTAAGTGCGTACAAACCGAACGGGTAGTAAGACGCGGTGTTAATAATAATAATATAAAAATTAGAACTTTTTATAGCTGTTAAAAAACTCCAGTCTACCTAGATCGGATTGTAGTAGTAATTTTCACATTTCCCTCATAAATAGTTCACATAAAACGGCACTAACAGAATTTTTTTTTAATAACTTCTATTTAGAATTAATTGAGTTCAAGGCAAGTGTTGGAATATAGGCGGCAATTGAGATAAAGGTAGCAAAAGTTGAGATGTTTTGGAAACATAATGAGAGCGATGTAAACGGAAATAATCTAAGGAAAATGATGGAGTAAAAGTTTGGAGGGAAAATACTGCAAGGGAGAGCAAGTAAGGGATGGAATGACAAAGGAATATGGAGGCATTTACTAAACCAACACAGCCATAGGCTGTAAACAGTTGATGCTGATGATTATGAGTGCAGGATCATCAAGTATGAGCAATAAGCATCATTATGTTACTATAAATTATAACCCACAATTATTGCACTTGTGTGTGTTAACTCTTTT
>CABFVX010001602.1:137945-153355 GCA_902151425.1 Timema shepardi | reverse complement strand
AAAAAAAAAAGAGGGAAGACTTTATTGCAAACAATAAACTACTAGATTATGGATTCTAAAAGACTCTGTTGTTAGGCTGTGGTTTTGCAATATAAATATTTATGTGGGGGAGAGGGTTAGTAACATATTAAATAATAAGAAGTATAAGTAGATAAATAAAAATATAACTTTTTTATTTTATAAATTGTTTATTTATTAGTGAGACAAAAACTATCTTATACTGAGACATGGTGATATTGATTTGGTATTTGGTGGGCCAGTTTCCACTGTATGAGTTGAGAAATGTATTGGAATTCACAATATTGTGTTTGGTCTGGTTAACATTTTTGACAATCAAAACAATATATTTAGAACTAAAGTTAAATTATTTTTTTGTCTACATCACATCTTACTACCTATTGCCCTAGCTTAAGTTCCACCTTGACCATTAATTTTCTTAATTTTTTGCATAACCAGGTGTTAGATAAAATTGGATTTAAAAAACGAGGAGAATCAAGGAAATAAATTTAGAGAAACGCTGAAAAAGTTTTTTTTAACGGTCGAGTGTCAAAACTTCTTTAGATATACAGTACTTAATTATAGAAAAATATTACAAAGAAGAAAACCCCATTTTAATTTGCATATGCATACCTTATCCATGATGTCGAGATCAGGGGGGTTGAAGCCCAGAGCAGTGGCAGGCAGACCGTCAGTCACCAGGTTCACCCACAACAGCTGGACTGGAATGAGAGCTTCGGGAAGACCCAAGGCAGCAGTCAGGAAAATACTAGAAGCATGACGAGTGTCTCATTTATTAATATGCAGAAGGCAGGTTGGAACTTGTGAACAAAGACAAAGGACGGGTGAGATTGAAACTAGAAAAATGGTAGCGAAGGGCCAATTACACATGTTTCACTTTGAATCGTGTTCAAAGTAAAACAAAGGTTTTTTTTTAGTTTAAGCAATAAAAAGCATTTATTTGTACAAGAATATTCCAAGTTATAGATCCATGCATAAACTATAAATAAGTACAAATATATATTTTTTTGGATTAAATTATTTTGTGAAAAAAATTACAAACAAATAAATTTGAGTCTTTAAGAAAAATTAAATATATTGTATTTACCCGAATCCAAGACGACCCCCAGTTTTGCAGTGGTTCTGGATGGATTTTTTAAAAGTGGTATTTATTTTATCATGACTGAAGAAAATAATTATTATGGTAGACTTATTTTGTAATGCTAACAAATGGTTTTTTTATTTACAAAACAAAACACCTATGTTGACTTAAAATATAATTAGGGTTGCAGAATTTCTTTTTTTTTTGTCCAAATCTCATACGTACCGCACATCCCCTGAATATGAACACGGCTTGACTATTAAGAGGCTATCTTCTAAAACCCAACACTTTCACAATGATATACAAAAAAATAAATAATATAAAGTAAAGAGATATAGGAAGAAATCAAAGGACAAATATACAACAAACTGTTGCTTTTATGAAGAAAAGATAAAACACATTTCACATGTTACAACAAATCTAACCGATAAACATATCTGCTGTGAACTACCGTAAATGTCAACCACCATGACTAAACAAGCATCTTTATTCTTATTTCAAAACCGATGGTCTAGGAACATCTAATCAAAGATAATAATTTACTTGATATTATTCAAAAGTTAGCTATTTTGTGGAGTTTCACAAATAAAAACTTAAGTTTGGCATCACTAAAATTCTCTAGTAAACTCTAGGTATGATCGAGCGTTTGTTTAAAATCAATTCGAGTTTTCTCATCACGTCTTACTTGACAAGCGCTAGCTATGTAGGTAAAGTTTTAAGAATTAGATATGTAAAATTTGAAGTTATTTGGAAAAAAACACTAGGCTAAATCATGGTTTATATTAGAAGGGATAGCCAGCACACTTACCTTGGTAATGATGGATTGTCAACCTTGCAGTTCAACCAAGAGCATAAATCTATTCTCTTGACCTGATGATGCTGTTTATGACAGTGAAAGCTTGTCCTTAAAAATGTGTTTGTGTGGTTTTTAGTGTTCTATCTAAACAATTTCTACTCCAGTATCACCCAGAGTGAGTGTGCTGGCTATCCTTCCTAATTTAAACCCTATTTAAATTTGATAATTCATTATTTGTTTTTAAATCTAGTTTGATTATTGTGAATGGCTGAATTGTTAATATCGTAGTAAAGTAATTGGATAGGTAATCAAAAACAGCACAACTAAATAAAATTCAATCAGATTATACCCATCACTATCCCCAAAAACATTTGAGGAGTTAACCTTGTAGAGTACTAAAGAATGGTATAGAAATTTTTAGCATATAGTATTGATTATTGCAATACCAGTCGATACTATGGGTATCGAGGAATCGAATATTGTATCGAGCCACAAATAGGTAGTTATTTTTACCAATAACCTACAAAAATAGCTAAACAATCCATGAAAATAACCAAATATCTGGTGATCTGTTTTATACCTTTAAAATCCACAAAAACAGATAAAATCTGTTAGAAAAAGCTGTTGTATTTATATTAAATAAAGATGCAAAATGTTACCTTTTGATGTAGGCCTACCCCAATCCTTAGTCTGTGATTTTTAAGACGGCCCCTAGATTTGGATTCTACAAAGTCAGGGGAAAACCTCGTCCTACATTCAGATAAATACGTTATTTTTTGTGATTTTTTTTTAACTAGACAAAAGGCAATATTGAGGGACTATTTGCTATATCCTGAGAATGAATAAAACCTGGAATTTTCAAGAAACAGATTGAAAATTATGAGTTTGACTATTTATGTAAAAATCTTCGAGTCGAAGCAGCTACTAAAATTCGATTGGAACTTTAATTTTTGAATACTTGCACACCCCTTTCAAAAAATAAAGACACACCAATATCATAAGATACTGAAATGTATAAAAAGGAATGAAAACAATATAGCTTTCACAATTAAAAGAATAACAGATTTCACACTTACATTGCTACCATTTGACAAAGCTAATGGCTAGCTTCTTTACCGATTTTCTTTTTGTCCCTTTTGGACTTTTTGGTTTCCTCTTTTAGGAATTTGTGTTGCACCTTTCACACTACCCCCTGATGAGTTTCGATAGAATGAAACCTAGGTCAAAATTGGATGGAAAGTGAACACGATTTTCTTCAAGAGGCAACCATTACCTCATTGTCCAGTGGCAGCAATGTAAATTGTGAACTGAGTTGTTTTCATTGTAAAAACAATATTGTGTTCATTCCCTTTTATATGTTTTTATTCACCTTATCGATACCTTCTACCAAATATAATACAATTGCCTCATAAAGTGAAAATAGGTTTTCTTTAGAGAAAAGTAATTTAATTTTAAGATGTGATAATACTTCATTTATTAGAATAAAATGATATATTTCAAAATAGTTCGCAATAACACATTTTCCAAGTAATTTTGGTGCATTAAGTTATATAAATTACCACATTAGGCTATTTTAGCAAGCATAAAACAACAAAAACCAATTAATGAAGATGGAAGGGGAGTGGATTCCAAGAAGATTAAAGGATATGAAGTATGTAGGGAAAAGATTGCAAGGTAGACGAAAGAAGAGTGTGCAAGTGTGCGAGTAGGGGAAGAATGGGAATAATCTTTGGAAAGTTAATCTCTTAGGAGCTTTTCAGAAGCCTGAATTATGGTTCAAACTTTGTAAAAAATGAAGTTATTTAGAAATAATTATTTAACTGTCCCAAAAGAAGAGATTGCTTTGTAATGTTGATCTTAACAAAAAGATTTAAGTTTCAAGATCATAGCTAAATTGTGTGCGGCTGGCTTTTCTTTTTATAACATATTATTATTATTAGCACCGCGTCTTACTACCCGTTCGGGTTATACGCACTTACGCTAATGTGTAATGGTAGGGTGATTGTGAGATGAAATGGAGGACCTACAGTTTAACGTGGGATCCGAACCACGGTGGAGGCCTGGCATTCCCCACATTCACAAGATGTCTTGTCAGAGGTGAAGTAAGGTTTTGGTTATCAGATAAATCTGTGCCAGGACCGAGGATTGAACCCTGGCCGCCAGCACAGAAGTCTGACACCTTACCCCTAGACCGCCAGGTCACCCTATAACATATTGTTTTAGTGTTTACTACCATACCATTTTAACTAATATTGCTTAGCAAATGAACAAATAATATTAATTTTACTATAAGGTTATTTGGTGTGGAGCACTAGGCTAAATCATGGTTTAAATTAGGAGGGATAGCCAGCACACTTACCTCCAGCAAACTTACCTAGGTGATACTGGAGTAGAAATTGTTTAGATATAACACTAAAAAACTCAACACATTTTTAAGGACAAGCTTTCACTGTCACAGACAGCTTCTTCAAGTCAGGAGAGTAGACTTATGCTTTTGGTTGAACTGTAAGGTTGACTGTCCACAGCTGACTGTTTTTCAGTTATGACCTCACTGTATAGATAGCAGCAATATGAATAATGTTATATTGAATCTAATAATTAAGTGTGCTGGTAGGAAGGAGAGGAATTATCTAAGGTTGAGGTTGGGGGCTTGTCTGGATTTGATGATATATTGATGAGCCAGTTCCCATATCCTTAGTTCTGAAGGGTTGCATATTGCTTTGTTCAGGGATTTGACCACCTTGGTTGTGTAACAGTTATTAAAGTCACGATTATGGTTTTCGGCATTTGCTGCTACAGGCTTCTCTTTATTTTTCATTTTGTGTCATGTCGATGACCATTGATTCTCTTTCTTAGTGTTTCTGTTGTGAGACCACTGTACTGTGCTTGACACTGGTTGCATTCCAGTTGGTAGATGAGGTTTTCAGAATCACAAGTATGGTGGCCTTTTATAGGATAATTTATTTTAGTTATGTAGCTGGAGAATGAATTTGTTGGTTTATGTATTATGCAGGTTTTGCAGGGGGTGCGGTTGCAGGGAAAGGAACCTGATATTTATTTGGGTTCTACAAGTAAGTTGCGTAGATTGGCTGGTTGTTTATAGGTTACTTTTGGAGGTTCCTTGAAGACAAGTTGTGTAGTGGTGGAGTATGGGGAAACCTGTTTTCACGAGATTGTTGAGTTTGTGGAGTCCAGGGTGGTATGTAGTGACCAGAGGGATGATGTTTGTTCCTGTTGATGTTGTGGGCCCGCTATTTTGAGCTCTGTCTATTTGACTTTGAAAAACTGATACTTGAATACACATAAGGAGGTAAGGGCACCTTATTTCCAATTTTTCTTCAAGAAATGCAAATAAATTAGAATTAGAATTGAGCAAGCAAATACATACCTGACTACTTCACCAATGTTGGAAGAAATGAGATATCGGATGAATTGCTTCATGTTATTGTAAATGGCCCGACCTTCCTCAACGGCTGCCACAATGGAAGAGAAATTGTCATCAGCCAACACCATCTCTGATGCGGACTTGGCTACAGCAGTACCGGAGCCCATCGCAATACCAATTTCAGCCTTCTTCAAGGCAGGGGCATCATTTACACCATCACCAGTCTATGAAACAAAACGAGAGATTCATTTTTGAGTGGTACAAATAGGGTTAAGAAGAGTTTCTATGTAATACAAAAAGGTTTAATAATGTTTAGTTAACTATTTTGATTAAATAACTGCTATTTATTTAATAGAGTACAGCCGGCTTACATGGAAATTCTACTTTTAATAAAAAAAACTTTTTTTTTTCATTTATGAGCTAAATATGAGTTAGTGTTTTTAGTTCTATTAACTTTTATTTGGGCTTCAATTCTTTATAACTGCCATATTTGTTTGAATATATTATATCCTTTACTTAAAAAACATTTAGTAATTTGATATAATAAATTCCCAATGAACAAAGTTTTTTTAAAAGTGTCAAATTAAAAATAGGATGATCCAAAAGTTCAAATTTAAACCATACAGTGTCATTTTAAGGGCGCTCACAATTCTTTTAAATAATAGCTTTTGGAATTTATAAATAGTTTGGTCTAGTGTTCTTTCTTCTTCAAAATGAGACTGATGCGCCTTAAAATTAATGTCATCTGAGTGTTAAAATTTATAAGTAAATTAAAGTCTAATTACTACTACTTCCTGAGGAAAGTGCTTTAATAGCATCGAAATATTGAAGTGTGTGTAAATTTGTGTTAGTATCTTTTCTTTTATTTGTGTTCTACTTTTTTCCTAATACTCTATCATTTTATTCATTACTAAATGTTTTTGCTCAATGCACTTTTTCATACATATTATTTTAAAGTAAATTTTTGGAAATAAATGATATGCTCATAAGTATTTATACATAAACATTTTTTTAAATTTAATTTTGACAATTGATAGCCTCTTCTCCTTTAATAAAATATGAGATGAGGAAAAATGATGATCAATATGAAAAAAACAAACCCAAAACAAATTTATTAATGAAAAAAAAGTATATTTGAGAATACAAAATTAAAATGGTGACATCACCTTCCAGCAACAATTATTTTGATAGCTTTCGCTTAAAAATTATTCAATTATTCTCTCACCATAGCAGAAATCTCGTTCATGCCCTGTAGGAACTCAATAATCTTAGACTTGTGGGCAGGCTCCACTCGAGAGAACAGCCTGGCTCTTGCAACTGCAGCCTTCTGTTCATGAGGTGGGAGATCGTCAAACTCACGGCCAGAGTAGGATTTACCGGTCGTGTCCTCCTCCTCTGTGAACACTCCAATACGGCGGCAGATAGCTTCAGCTGTCGCCTATAAAGTCAAGATATGTTTGAATTATAAAATGAGTTTTGAGTCTATAATTTTGTACACACTTGAAATTAATTCAAATTTTGGCACCTGGATGAGTGCATCTGGTATTATATTCCATGAAAACTTATTAATAATAGGACATCCCTCCGACAACACAGGTACACATTTTGTTAATTTAATTAATAATCAATAAAAGTGAAAGTAACATAAGATATACCAGTATTATTTGAAATACACAATTATTGTTTTTCAAATATTATTAATTCTTGATCAGAACTATTTAATGCTGTGAGAATAGCCCAAATGAGCATTAAGACTTTAGCACTAAAGAAAACGTTAGTCTATACATAAAGTGGCTTTAACATGGCATCACAAATTTAAAATTAAACTCACAATTTAACAATAATTTTACAAACGGTGTGAATAAAGATATTATTAAATCTTTGTAGTGAAGGTGGTACAGAAAATAGGGACTTAAATAGGGGAATATCATCAAGACTAGCGAATAAAATATGTTTTTATAATATTGTGCATGTGTGTAAACAATAGGCTATGCTAGATTTTCAAGACCACTAAGGTTTGACATAGTTAGCTGGGATTTTATCTTTTTAATTCCTAAAAATCTCCAAATGTGAGGTTTTTTCCCCGGTGTGTTTAGTTTTCAACAATGTCTATTCCACTAATCTTTTTTTAAAATCTTAGCAACGTTTTGGATATTTATGCAATACATATTTACACACACACACATACCTTGACCGCAATTATACATGAATGCAATTATTAAATCTTAATCTAAGTTTAAATTGTTAAAACAGATTTCAAGAAAAGTTAATTAATTTTGAGAAATGTAAATTTATATAGTTTAAATTTAATATAATCTATTTATATATTAAATTATTTCCAGTAGAGATGGGTTGAATCCATTATTTCTCGAATCAAATCCTAGCAAATTGTTAGAAATTTTAATGATTTACAAATAGACCTACACTACACAATATAGGCCTAAGCTGTAAATTAAGATTTATTTCAATTATGCTTTCAATTTAAATCCGACCCAACCACCCCTTGCAAAATAATGGTTAAAATCCAGCCAAATTAAACAATCTAGACTCATATTATTGTTAAGAAATCAAATCAATCAAAGTTTGAGTGTCTTGAAGTTATTTTTTAAAGTGGTAATAAAATGGGTTAAGTTTCTAAAAAAAACCATGTGAAATAAACAAACAGATGAGGCCTAGTTACCTTTTGATCAACTTTACTCATCTTGAGGTATTATAGTTTATTTTGATAAGAAAGCTAAAGTAAAACATACAAACAGATTAAAAAAAGACTAAAACAACATGCTTAACAATTAAACATACATTGGAAA
The DNA here is from genome assembly GCA_902151425.1 of Timema shepardi. NCBI lineage: Eukaryota > Metazoa > Arthropoda > Insecta > Phasmatodea > Timematidae > Timema > Timema shepardi. Next base: position 145,268 of record CABFVX010001602.1, on the reverse strand, counting down.
TAGTGAACTAAATAATACCTAATATTGTATTATTATTATTATTATTATTATTATTATTAGATTATTTGATTCTTCCGATATGTCGGTTTCTGAGAATACATTCTATTTAAAACACGAACATATTTTCGACTCTTACAATTTGTTCATTCCTATTTTATTAGGCAAGACTGGGTTTGAATATTTTTACAATTACTTTAATAAGATATTTGAAAAAAATAATAAACTCTTAGTTAAAATAAATTTAAAAACAAATTATGAGTTAGCAAATCATTATTTGATTCTTAAAACTCAATAGCACTTACTAAGTGTTGTAGATAATTAAAACCAGTTGGGCATTAAGAATAAACAGTCATGTTTATTTAATCATCACACTGGCCGCTGGCAAGTAAACATATGTCATGGCGGCTGACTTTGTATCATGTGTAATGTTTTCTTGTTCCTCTTTAAAAAAAGCTTTAATTTGTTTTATTTATTTCAAGTTTATTTGTAATTATAGTTTTGATTTTCAGTTTTTAAAGAGCTTTAATGTGTTCATTAAAATATTTACAAGATTGTTCATGAGGTGAAAGTTTCAGAAGTAAGCACGCACTGAAACAATTGAGTCCAAGTTTTCCATAGGGTATTAGGCACATTAAGTTTTCTACACCTAACAATTATTTTTATAAAAAAAATTTATTCACGTTTATCTTTTTTCTCCGACAAAATAATGAATACGGATTAAGTTGTGCTTTTCAAGTAGACTTAACTTAGTAAGTTTTGAATTGAAAAAAAATATTATGCTTTGTTAATGAGGTGAAAGATTCAACCACCGAATCCAATAAAAACTGAATCCTTGATTCTCGAATAATTGTCAGGATTCGATGGATTTGAAGATATGAAGATTTGAGTTGCCCATCTCAATTTCCAGTGATTATTAATATAGTTAAAGCTTGGTGCTAACTAAAAAAAAGGATGATATTAATTTTTTTTTAAACAATTGTCCATGCACAATAACATAAAATTAATATTATGAAGAAATTGTGTACCTTGTTATCACCAGTGATGACAATAACTCTAATACCAGCAGCACGGCACCTCACAATAGCATCAAACACTTCCTTGCGAGGGGGGTCCAACATTCCTACGATACCCACAAAAGTCAGGTTCACTTCATATGTGTAGAATTTGTTAGAGTCACCCAAGTCCATGTCTTCGGGCTTTGAGGGTGAGTCAGCAGTAGCCAAAGCTAAGCAGCGGAGTGTGTCTCTGCCAGTACCATACTGTCTTGTCAGTTCCAAGATGCGGTTCTTAAGTGTAGCAGTCAAAGGCACCTGTTCACACAAATATTACAAAACTTAGGAATAGTCAATATTTAAAACAAATAGTGTTCCAAGAATATTTAACATTTAAATTTGATAAAGCTCCATAAAGCACACAACCAGGACATTATGATTATATTGGGATTCAAAATATTAATTGTGTATCAGGGATTTGAGAGTTTTAGTTTTAAGGTCATAAGGTTTTATTTCTGATTATAAATACTAATAATTTCATTACATAAGATTTACCTACAATTTATTGAACTCTTGGATTCTCGCGTATTTCTACACATTTTTTCCCCCAATGCCTGTCTTGTTTTATGTTTAGTTTTCATTCTAACTATGATTTCTCAAACAACTTAAAAATTTTTATCAAGCACACAACAGTTTTAACCATTCCTGTGTTTATCCTTTATGTTAGTAATTCCTTTTACATGTTCATGATTAGGTGTGTGTCTTATCATTCTTTGACAATTTCCTTTGTCTCCCTTTTGTGTTTTTTGGTTTCCTTTTTTTAGAAACTTGCATTGTGCATTTCACACGCCCTTCTGATGAGTTGTAATAAAATGAAACCTAATTCATATAATTTAATTTCGTTTCAAAATGGGGAAAAAAAAAAAGATTTAGCACTACCAACAAATGGATGAAGTTACCTTTTGTGTTCCAACGCGAGCGTGTGTGCAGCGGTCAAGTACACCTTCAGGTGCACCCTTGACGAACAACTTGGGGCCAGTGCCAAGACGAGTGGGTTTCAGAGGAACACAGTAGGAAGACATGGACTTGCGGTCACGAGAGAATTCCAGGGTGAACTCTTTCTTCCACTTGGATTCCATGTCGACACGAGCAGCAATGGCAGATCCTCGCCTGTCCAAACCACCCTTGGGAATGTTGTAGGGGTTGATCTTCTCAGCCAAAACAATCAAGGCAGTCTCCGTCGCTTCACCAACCTTCTCAAAAGCCTGTGAGACATTTAGGTAGCTTTCATTAGTAAGTATTTGTTAGTATGTATTCCTAACACAAATTATTTTTAAACAGTGATAGGATTATTATTAGCACCGCGTCTTACTACCCGTTCGGGTTATACGCACTTACGCTAATGCGTTATGGTAGGGTGATTGTGAGATGAAATGGAGGCCCTACAGTTTAACGTGGAATCCGAACCACGGTGGAGGCTTGGCATTCCCCACATTCACAAGATGTCTTGTCAGAGGTGAAGGAAGGGTTTGGTAATCAGATAAATCTGTGCCGGGACCTGGGATTGAACCCCGGCCGCCAGCTCAGAAGTCTGACACCTTACCCCTAGACCGCCAAGTCACCTAACAGTGATAGGAGAATAGGGGGGAAAGGCCTACACATTTAAAAGAAAACTGTAGGTCTCAAAGTTCACAATGAAAACATAACACCAAAACGCATTCGCCATATATCAGTCCTCTTCTTCAGCAAAAAGAATAAAACTGACTGTACTGTGTAGGCCTTGCCCTTATATCCTCCTTTCAATGTCTAATTCTATACAGGTGTTTGGTGTCATCTTTCTTTTGTTTATATTTCTAAGAGTTAAAGATTAATAGTTTAAATTAGAAATGGGTCAAATCCTATATTTCTCAAATCCGAAGCTTAAAATTTTAATTGAATTAGAATCTGAGGTTTTCTTTCAAATCTCGAATATTTAAAAATGTACAATTTTAGTCAAAAGTGAAAATATTTAAAATTGAATCTAAAAAAAAAAGTTGTTCAATGCTTGGTGTTACGACCAATGCTATTTTGTTTTTCATGTCTATTACATCATAAACAACCAAGAATACTTCTTGGTAAATTAATTATATTAATACAATTTTGTCCTTTTGTTTTTCGCCAAACTACTGGAGTTTATATTATTCCTTTTAGCAATTACTTAATTTTTTTTATCAAGTCAAAGTTTTCACAATTGTATTTGAGATACTTCAATGAAATTTTACGAATCTAGATTCTTTCGAACACCATAGAATTCTAGAAATGAGCATTAGAGCCTCATACCTATATTTCAACAAATTTTTAAAAACACAGAAAGTGGGAACTATCACTTGTATGTAGGCCATGCCATTCTAATCTCTTTAAAATGTTTATATTATCTAATATATATATATATATAAAAAGATTTTTGTACATTACATACTGTCAACATTTTAAATTCATAAATGTAGAGTTTTAAACTTTTAATGAGAATGATTTATAAATTTATCAATTTTATAGGTTTTTACCTAATACCTAGTGTCACAACATTTGGTGAAACACCAAATGATGAAAGTCAAGTTTTTTTTTAACTTAATCACCATCAAAAAATTCATCCAACTTTTGATCATATCTGTGATTTAAGAAAACTCAACAAAATAACTCCAGGTAAACCAAATATTACATAGCGTGTTCAATAAAAACACAAGAAATATTCTTGGATCATTCAATAAAATAAACAACATAAGTTTAAGTGGATTTTATCTGTCCAATTGTTCATCATCTGGCTCACCTGCTTGAACTCATTGAAGTCAATGGCAGAGTCATTGCACATGATGCCAATGGTGGCAACCTCATGCAAACCTTCAAAATCTGAGCCCTTAACCTTCTGGCCGCGGAGGAACACGTCACCAATGGGTTCATAAGTAGAGCCAGTGATCTCGAATTCATGGAATGAACTATCGCCGCCTTCAACCTTCTCAAAGATTAAAGCTCTAAACAGAAGAACATTATAACATATGTTTTAAATAACAGTCTCTGAATATATGCCATACATATAAATTCTTTATTCTAGCCCTGTGCAGGAATGTTATTTCGACTTCAGGAAATTTTCAGGTGGAAAATATCAATTTCTCGCGGTACCGAGACGGGAATCAGTAAAAATTTAAAATAATTTGATGATACAATAAAAAGCTTATATCTATTAGGGTTGGGAAAAGATACAAAAACTCTGGTAAGGTTGCATTTTAAAGATCTGAACAAAAAATTTAAATTCTGTAATGTTGTAGAATTTCTTTAAGGAAAATATAAATAAAAAACAACATAATTTGTATATTAATATAGTTCTAAATTGTATGTAAGTTTTCCAAATAAAAACTTAATAATATTTTGTCTAATAAATGTTGATCAATGTTTTAATATATAGTAAAATAAAAGGCCTAGGGTAAATGCATCTATTGTAATTGTGTATTTTTAATCAACATTTTTGGTATGAATACAAATAAATTCTAAATGTAGATTTTAAGATTAACTATAGAAGTTCTCAAATAAAAAAATCACCACCTGAATTTTAATTACTACTTCCACAATAAAAATATTTCCCAATTGTTATTTAATGGTGCTCAATAGTTGTGATTACTATGCAGGTAACTGTAAAATAAAAGTGGCTGAAATTTTCGATAACTGTCTAAGGAAGATAACATGGTTAACTTAACTTCAGTAAATTAATTGTATTGTTAATGAGCATTAAATAAAAACTATGAAACAAATATATGTTGTCTCGTGGAGTACAAATGACCATTATGTATTTCAATAAAGCTTCAGTGGTAAACTAAGCATAATCAAAATCATCACCTGAATTTTAATTACTACTTCCACAATAAAAAATATTTTCCAATCCCAATTGTTATTTAATAGTGCTCAACAGTTGTGATGACTATGCAGGTAACTGTAAAATAAAAGTGATTGAAATTTTCGGAACCCGTCTAAGGAAGATAATATGGTTAACTTAACTTCAGTAAATTAATTGTATTGTTAATGAGCATTAAATAAAAACTATGAAACAAATATATGTTGTCTCGTGGAGTACAAATGGCCATTATGCATTTCAATAAAGCTTCAGTGGTAAATTAAACAAAGCAGAGGGAAAGCTTGGCTATATAAGTCCAGAAATCACATCAAAATGTGCGTTAATTTGGTTACCAAATTTACTATTATAAAAAACAAACAAAAAATGGTATGCAGCGTAATCCCTGAAATCTTCCTTGTACCAGTTTGGGAAACATTGTTCTTTATCATCAATATAAATGAAACTTCACTATTCAAACTCAACTGACCGGCTAACAGACATCTGGTTGGTGGTGAGTGTGCCAGTCTTATCGGAGCAGATAACAGAGGTGCAGCCCAAAGTCTCCACAGAGGGTAGGGACCGCACAATGGCGTTCTTCTTGGCCATTCTCCTGGTGCCCAGAGCTAGACAAGTAGTGATGACAGCGGGAAGACCTTCAGGGATAGCAGCCACAGCCAATGCAACAGCTATCTTGAAGTAGTACACGGCACCCTGACGTGCACACACACACAATAAATAATAAGGTTGAATCTACAGTTTACTGTCTTCATCATGTAACTACAACAAAAATTCCAGAAGCTTTGTGTCACTTATCAAGTACAGATTAATAATTAATCAGTGAACGAATCTATCTCATACTAACAGTGAAGGGGTGCTACAAGTGCACTATGATTAACGTTCAACACTACAATGCGAGATAATAGTCAATTATGGTATATTACTGTAAGATAAGCAGGGGTGGTCAGGCACCCCAAGAACTTGGTAAGTGTATAATAACATGTTAGCACTAACCTTTGATCCAAACTTTGAAAAAAATAGTGTTTAGCTGATATTTATAGTTTGATTATTTCAAGTCAACATATATTAAACAAAGGTAAGCATAATTTTTTATTCATTCATAAATTATTATGTTTGCTTTTAACAAAACTACGAAAGTAGGTCTAGGGTAAATGCAGTTTCTTACAGGTTACAAGTCTACAACAAAGCAAAATCAAGATTCCTACAATTTAATTTTATCTGTCAACGAACAACAAATTCAACATTTGCACATTTAGATTTTTAGGCCCTATGCTTGCAAAAACTCAATTTAAAATAGTTTTCTTTACATCTCTTTAATTAATTGTCATTAGCCAGATTTATTAAGCTATAAAAAGATAAGTATGGATCAAATGAACATTAAATAGGAAACAGACATTTTGCATTTAGTGTCTGTTTTAATTTGTTATTTGAAATTTTATAGGCCTGTGAAAAAGTTGTTTCTATATTTAAAAAAAATTAAATTAGACTGTTAAACTTATAATTTGAAATTTTATAAACCTGTGATAAAGCTGTTTGCAAAATGAAATGCCAGCTCGAATTTACGCATACCAGAGTTTAATTTTTTAATGCTTGCCCGATACAAATGTTTGCTAGTGACCACCCCTAAATTATGTACAAACATTATTGTTTCTCATGCTTTAAATCATTTTCTTCATGGCAATGATGGCTATTAGGGGTGTGTGAAGATTTGAAACAAATATTAGCTTCAATTTCAGCTTCAATTATTCCGAATCTTCGCCAATCAAAATATTGGGCGCTAAAATATTCAATTTATGGTCANATGACTTGAGAGTTGTGATAATTTAATTTATTCTATTAAATTTAAATATTATACACAATTGTGTAATAAAACAATTTCAAGTAACTTTAGCGCATAAATTTATGTATAAATAGCCTCAAAATGATATTTTTATAACCCCAATATATTTTTTCAATCATAAAACTACTAAAACATTCAAATTTTAAATATTTCATAAATTTGATTCGAGTTTGCTTCTAATTGAAAAAGTGGACTTGACACAACTCTAATGGATAACGAATTAAAATATTACAAAACCTTTTAATCAACATTAATGAACACTGTCCAATAAGGATGAATATCAAAAGTAATACTTTAGGGTTGTGAGAATCATTTTTACAATAGAGGTATACCTGAATCAAATATATGAAATATTCTTAGAGGCAAATCAAAGTTTTAAATATTTTTTGTTTAAAATATTACAAAACCTTTTAATCAACATTAGTGAACCCTGTCCTATAAGGATGAATATCAAAAGTAATGCTTTAGGGTTGTGAAAATCATATTTACAATTAGAGGTATACCTGAATCAAATATATGAAATATTCTTAGAGGCAAATCAAAGGTTAAATATTTTTTGTAGTTTGCTTTATGCTTTGGGGTGGAGGGGGTTGGGGGGGGGGGGGAATTTT
>CABFVX010001602.1:58751-125370 GCA_902151425.1 Timema shepardi | reverse complement strand
CCCCCCCCCCCCCCTTACCAACTCTAACTTAAGGGACTGTAAGATTCCCTTCTACCCTATCATACATATTTGTTTACAATTTGGTTATTTTTAGAACTATTTTTTTTTCCTTTATGAAAATGTATGTGAGGTTTAGGGCCAGTTTCATAGTCAAATTTAGTACGCCTCAAGTGCGGCGCTACATTAAATACAAGACGACACCTACCTAAACTCGAATGGAATGGGCCAGTTTCCTATGCGAGAACGGCCCATTCCATTCGAGTTTAGGTAGGTGTCGTCATGTACTTAGTGTAGCGCCACACTTGAGGCGTACTAAATTTGACTATGAAACTGGCTACAGATCCAGCTATTCCAGGTTCGATCCCCGGCTCTTCCAGATTTACTGTGAAGCATTAGGTCTAGAACGGGGTCAATTCAGCCTCGTGACGACAAACGAGGAGCTACTCGAATAAAAAAGTAGCGGCTCCGATCTAGAAAAGTGATTAAAGGCTGGATAATTGGTTGTGCTGATCACATGACCACTCTATATCCGCCAACAGAATGCGGCCGCTCGGTTGGTATAACTAGCTTGCGGGCTTAAAGGGAAAGTATTTACAGCTATATGTAATTTTTTTAAACATCTCAACCGTACCGGTACCCTCGTGGTCCATACCGTCAAGATCACAATACCAACATACTAGATTGCTAATGTCCTAGTGAGCGAGGTTCGATTCTCTGCCGGGTGTAATGTTGAGTGGTTTTATACATGTGATACACTACTGAGGTTTTCTCAACCACTCCTTCGAGCGAATGTGAGTACATTGCTTTTGAAATACCGTCCTAGCTCCGAACCTTAGATTGCATCATTAATAGACAGGGCAAGTAAAGTAAAATCTCTTCCAGTATCGAATATCAAGGCTTTTCTTAAATATTTTTCACTTTTTTTAAAGAAAAAAGATTGTGTTGGTGCAGACGTGGAGGGGGTGCTAAAGGTATGTGGGACTAAGAATCGATTAGCTGCAGACCATGACGCGACCCCCCCCCCTTCTCCCCTCTCGAATAAATCGAGATGGTGCAGAGATAGAGAGCAGACTTGATAAAACAGTGATATTACCTAAGCTCTGACTAGGAAATCAGTGAACGTAGCAACGTATCAATTATAATAAATTACGGGGAAGAAGGACACAGCCAGGAGCTCGGGGTTCGAATCCCATTTGGGTGTATTGAGAGAGGATTTTCCTAAACTGTTTTTCAATCTCCCTCCACGCAAATGCAGATACACTTACTCTAAATGCAACCTTCCCAGCCTAAACATAGAGAAACGCGTCAAACCAGACGGGTGGAAAATGCGCGCCAAGGGAGAGTATATTTATGATCGCTGTATCCGGCGCTATCAAACCGCAAACTACAGCATCCGGATGTATGCTACGCAGAGTGGAAAGCAAAGGAAAGGGACGTTGATACTTAAAATGTAACTTATCTGTCTTAAAAAATATATTTAATAAAGCGCTAAGAATGGGTGATCAATCATCATATGGCCCGACAATGGTATGCAGGTAAGAAACATATAGTCGGATAGACATAGGCGAAACCTTTTGAGTAGTGTAAAAAAAAGTAATTAATCATGACATGTAATTATATTACTGATGTCAACTCAAAATTGACAACGAGCACACCTGTTAGCGAACGAGTACTAAAAGTAGATTGGAGCTTTATAATTACTACTTGAAAGGCTCTTCATACAGCGACATATTATATTACAAATATCACACAGCTAGCAGCTATGAGCACGGGGTAAAGGATGTTAATCTCTTCTTGTCTTATTTGCCGGTGAGAAGATTTGAATTTCCCCTGGGTTTGCTAAGCCCTTCCACCTCTGCCCCCTTAAAACCCCAAAAGTTTCTCTCTTTCCCACCACGAAAACGAGACTACATTTTCTCTAATAAAAGTCTACTTTTATTATTAGTACCCCATTAGCGTAACTAAATGCAAATAGCCCGTTAGGGGTAGCAATTCACGGTGTAAAAACGCATCTAAATTACTAGCACCTAATAGAGCTTATTGATTTAAGTATGATAGGATTTTGATATGAAGAACCTTTAAAAAAAAACACTTTTTGCGGTAAACATTAATAACATTTTACTAAACTACAAATGTTAACAGCAGGTTACACGACTTTACGTATGAATATATTAGATTAGTTTAAGTAACTTTTTTAATTGTGGACATAGCCCAGCGGGTTTCAGAACGATAATCGTACACAGCCTCTAATTCAAGAGCATGCGCGTTAGCGATCTTCTGTCAGCTGACGAGCTAAACACTAAATACACAGTAGTACGCTACCAGTTTACATTACGTACTTCGATGGCTTGCGAGAGCTAAGAACGTAGCTACAGTCCAATTTTCATTGAAAGAGCCTTGGCAACTAGAACATTTACAAGATCTACTTTTAACGTATTTATACGTAAAGTTGTGTGATCTGCAGCTGTCACTTTAGATATATAGTATCAATGCCTCTAATATAAGATGATATTAAAAATATAGTGAAATGTTAACAATGGTGACCGCTAAAATAAATTGTTCATATTTTATATAAGCGTTTGTCTGGTCTAGTGGTCAAAGTTTCTGGCCACAAGACCAGAGGTCCCGGGTTCGATCCACGCCACTTTCAGATTTTCTGTGAAGCAGTGGGTCTGTAACGGGGTAAACTCAACCTCGTAAGGACAAACGAGGAGTTATTTGAATAAATAAGTAGCAGCTACGGTCTATAAAACTGAGATTAACGGCAGGAGGGTCAGTTGTGCTGACCACATGACACCCTCTCTTCAAAAAAGTCGGCACTATTTTCTCAAACAATCGGCGGTCGCTCTGTAGGTATGTCTCAACTGCAGTCCGACGCCATGGAGGTTTTTTTCCCCTACCTACCATAATCCTATTAAAAATAAATGTTCAAGGCTTTACTGTTAGAGACATTTTAACTCAAGTATAACTGGGTATTATAAAAAGTACTTCAAGTGGTTAAACAGTTAATTTATAACTTAACGACCGTCCCGTTAAGTGAAATGGTTAATCAAATGAAGAGTTGACTATGAAAGTACTAGTTTAACTGATGAGATATTGATTTTTTTTTATATTGATCAATTTTCGTCTAATAGTAGGCCTATATTTTTTAATTTTTGTTGTTGTGGTATAGTAAGAATTTAATTGATATACGGTTAAAATTATACAATCAGTATAATAATTTAAAAAAATAAAGGACTAATGCCTAATAATACATTTATTATAATATAGATATTTAAACATATAAGTATTTATATTAATATGAATAGTTTATATACATATATATGTACTATATATTAATATAAGTTTAATATATTTTAAAATAAAAAATCGTTAATTTATAGCTTAACGACCGTCCCGTTAAGTGAAATGGTTAATCAAAGGCAGAGTTGACTATGAACGTACGTAGTTTGACCGACTCAGCAGGCATGGGCTCGATTCCCCATCAGTTTTCAATGGGAATTGTCACAGTGTAGTTTCTCATCCTTTCACAAGATAAATAATTATTATCTAAATATGTAGCCACAAAAAAAAAAGGTACAAATCCGTGAAACTACTAGTTTTACCCTAAATGGGTCTTATTATTTTTACTTTCATTAGTCAAGGTACAATAATTATCAAAACACTGTATCATAACAAAAAGTGTTCATTTTTTTCCTTGCAAACATTAGCATTATCGCGAATGGTGGAAAATAGGAGAATGGCAAAAATAAACTTTTAGAAAATACAAACATATTTATTGCGGACGACCTTGAAAATATTTTAGAAAATCACCAAAAAGAAAATTTTATAGGTATTATTATTTATTATTATTTAGCACCACGTCTTACTACCCGTTCGGGTTATACGCTTTAAGTACTAATTACGCTTATGGATTAGGAATTGGGAAGGTTGAATTAGAGGAAGTGAACCCGCATTTGCGTGGAGGGGGAGTGGAAAACCATTTAGGAAAAACCACCCCCAGTTCACCCGACCGAGATTCGAACCTCGATCTCCCCGTCCTCAGCGGTTGAGCTCAACTCTACTAGTGCGTTAGCCAACTACGCCAACGAGGCGGGTTTTATAGGTGTTGATAATATATATCATAAGTGACAGATGAAGAAGATCACATGACTTGTATGAATACTTGAATATAGATTTAGTAAATTTTCTATGAAATATGAATTACTTTAAATATTGAAATTTCCACGGCAAATTAAGTTGATATTACGCTCTTTTTTTAGATTGTAAAATATTTCAAAGACACCGTAAATCGTTAAGTGGTCGTATATCGAGACAGCTGACGGCTATGCCTGTGAATTTCCCAGATCTATTTTTTTTGTCATATACATTACAGTAAATGACTGAACAAGAGGTTCGTATCATGACTCTTTCGGTCACTAAATAACTAGCACACTGGCAGTTTGGCATTACAAACGTGCTAATAAAACAAATTCGTTCAACCTCATTCAGTCTTAAGACGTTATCTGCGAGAGAGCAGAACGCGCTTATTACAAGGTCGCAACCTGGAGATTGCGCAGAGATTTACTGCGCACAGCTATCAAGATCGTCGTTTCGCGAAAGAGGTAAGTAACTTTATGCAGGGAAGGAATAATAATAATACTTAGCACCGCGTCTTACTACCCGTTCGGGTCATACGCTCTAAGTACTAATTACGATAATGGAATAGGAATGGGTGAGTTAGAGGAAGTGAACCCGCATTTGCGTGGATGGGAGAGTGGAAAACCATTTAGGAAAAACCACCCCCAGTTCACCCGACCGAGATTCGAACCTCGATCTCCCCGACCTCAGCAGTCGTGCTCAACACGAATAGCGTGTTAGCCAACTACGCCACCGAGGCGGTTAGGGAAGGAATAAACCGCGAGATGAAGAGAAAAAAACCATTTATTTGTTATATTTGATTGGACTCTAAGAAAACAGGTTGATAGGTATTTTTTTAGCACCACGGATTACTTATCATTCGGGCCATCCACATTGACATATTCACACGAATTAGGGAGGGATAAGGATAGGAGAGCAAAATGCAGCTTCATGTGCGTGGAAGGAGAGTGAGAAGCTATTTTTTTTTAAACTCTGTACATCCAGCCGGTATTTAAACTAGAGAGTAATCGTGAAAATAAAGCTCTAACAGGCAAACAAAAATGTTTTAACTTTTAAACCACATGCTTAGCAATAAAACAGGGTTGAAATCGTTGAGCGGATAAATGAAACATTTATAGTTATTTTGGGATAAATAAAAACATTGCTTCCAGACACAAAACGTCCTCACTTTTTTTTAAAGGTGAATTTTGAATGTTTAATATTTTACAGTAGACCCTAGTGTTAATTTAACACTGTACTGTATTTTATTTAGTTTATATAGTTTGTTATAACAATATAGCAGTTTAACTAGCCAGGAAAGGCGGGTCTACTCACGCAAAGACGAAGAAATTGATAAAATCTGTACTGATACATGTATGAATTGGTGTTTGCACTTTGTATCCATAAATAAGAATCTAGCAATGTCCGTGTTCGTGAATCGGTAAGGGTTTAGTCGCATGAGCCGATGTTATTTTTCCGGGGAAATCTAAGCGGTCCATTATAAAAATAAATCCACTATTAAGATGTGTTCGCTAAGTTAATTTTCTAGCTTACTATGAAAAGTGGACTGAACAATTGATTATTATTAATTGTATGTAGGTCAGCACCTTAACCTCTAAGCCACGATTAGGTTAGTGGAAAATAAAAGCATAGCGTGAGGCATTTCGAATGTTAGTGCACTGCTAAGACCCAATTTATTGCCCACTTTCGAAATATTGTTTCAAAATTAAATTCGTATTGAAGCGTGCTTAATTTTACAAATATTATTCCCCGTTATCCAAGTCTTGCTGGTTAGTATAGATATTATCCGGATAGTGTCGTAAACGAGATCAATTACTTTCTATTTCTGACCTTAACCATTGCACCTGGCTAATGCTGGCATCTCCCGGCTAATCTCGACATTATCCAGATTTCGACCATTACCCGTAACAATTACACTAAAACTAAACACACCTTTTTTTTTAAGCGGGGAAGGGGTGGGCGCACTCCACAGTTAGGGGACCACGGCACATATTTCACAATTCAGTGAGAAGTCAATCGAGTGTAAAATATCCCCCTATTAACTGATATTTCGAAACGTCGCTGAAGTATTAATGTCTCAACTCCTCAGTTTGTTTGTTTATTTAGTTCAAGTATCTAACCCTCAGTACATCAACGGCTTGGAAATTATCTAATCCACTGCATCAGAAGCTCAATATTGCGAAAGTGTTTCGCTAACGTACACACATTCGTTTTGACTGTTTTGCATCGCTAAGCGCCATGCAACTTGGCAGACGTCAGTAAATGTGGACGATTCAGGTCGCATGCCTCTCAGCAAATACACTAAGGGAGTTACGCTGCTTACACAATTTTAAAACTTAAAACTCGGACACGCATGGTTTTTTACTTAGATGTGTGACTTCAGTACAAACATAGTTTAATTTTATTCACATGAATGATATAAACAGTTGGTGAATATATATCATGGTCATAGCGGCATTAGATGACACTTTTTAGATTAAAGAAAAAAGTTTGTCGTTAAATTCCAGGACCCATGACATATTTAAGAACTGGTGATATCGCCATATTAAGAAAATTAAACTATGTTTCGATTGAAGAATTATTTGCTTCATTTTGACCAAAACCTACACACACTCACCCCTTAAAGTGGGTTGAAAGGGAACACGAGTTAAAGTACATATTTTTATCGTTTTTTATATATCAGCACTTCTTTTTTGCGAAATTAATAAAATATTGCTTCAGTAGATACATTAAGAACGTTCTCAATGATGTAATCTCCATTGTTATTGAATATTTGTCAAGGGCATGGTGAAATTTGAACATCACTTTCTCTATTTAATTAAAAAAAAGTTTTTCTATTCTGATTGGGTATCATCAAAAGTTAGTTTAGTGAATAAAAAAATATATTTGCACGAGTTAAAATTACAGTTTACTAATTATTACGATTTTATCGGTATTGATATCAGAGTGACAGCTGTAAATCAAGCCAAGGAGGGGACAGGAGAGGAGGGTAAGTGAAGCCATTTCCCTTCTTCGAAGTCACAAATAAGTATAAATAACATGACATTAAGAATACCGTGCACTTATGTATGATAAGTCGAATGCAGAGGAACATTTTTCGAGCAGGCTTTTCACTTCATATGCTAAAGGTGTTCCGGTTGTACACATTAAAAAAAATTGTATTTTTCCTTATTTATTTGTGAGGTATTTAACGTGTACTTTCTGAACCGACTGAATATGTCAGCACAAGCGAATTTCTAAAAGCGAGAACTAAAGGGCCTACTAATTTTACTGGGAAAGATATGTTCATTTGTCTTCCGAGTTTGTTTACATGCCACAATCGACATGGAACCGAGGCCTTACTTACTTTCCGAAGAAAGTCATGCTACGGATTTTTATCGATCCAGAAAAATCCATCGACCCCAGCTAGGTTTGGACCCACGACCATTGGGTCCCGAGGCAAGCAATTTAGCCCAAGACCACAGAAATTATAGTTTTGTTTCGTTGTATGCCCTCCTTTACCACCCACGCCTCTCACTTTCTTTCTTGTGAGAGTCAAATGGATTCCTTGACATATGAATATATGACAGTCTTAGTAAAGTTCGGCCTTTCCGAATACTATCATTCCTAATGTGTTCTTATTTAGTCCAATTTTCGTTGAAAAAACCTTAAGACCCCTAGAAAAGACAAGATTTGGCCCATTTTCCCTTATTCATGCGTCAGCTTATATGCTCCGCAGTTTCCACTCACGGTACATATAAGTAACAATAATATAGTGAAATGTGTGCACGGGATGAGTTGAGACAGGCGCGGCCAACAAGGAAGGAGGAAAATGTTGACGCGGGTCACGATGCTAGTGTACAGGTGACGCGGGTACTGTGCCCGCAGCTCTCAGCGAGTGAAAGGTCAAGGTGGCGGCGAGTCTTCGGCCCACACAAGTACCTCTCTACATAGATTGTGAGTGTATTGTTAAAATTTCACTACCATCTGGTAAAAAAAAAATACTTTTGAAAAAAAAAGTTTATTAGTTTGTAAACAAAAACATGAAACCCCTTCCTTCCCCCATATTGTTAACGTTATGTTTATTACCTTTTATTGTAATTTTTTTGCAGGGATAGTAATTATTTTTATGCAATTTATACATGTATCTTGATTATTAACATAAAAGTGTGAATTAATGGTGCGAAATATTCACAATAAACACTGTTATAGAATAAATTTAAATTTGTTGTACTAAATACTCGTAGGTAGAGTTAAAAACTTATTTTAATTAGCCGACATCTAATTCAAATTCTAAAAATGGCATTATTAGTGAATAGATAAATTATTACAGTTACAAAAAACTCTAAAACTATTTTTAATCTAATGACCTTTAATCCACGTTTTGACACTTAATTACTGAGTCGATTTGGAATGGCTAGGGGTCTGCGCCATTCTCGTGCGTCTCTTTAGGTCTTAAATAAATATTGTTCTGACCCCCCTCCCCCACCTTGTCAGAAAAAATAACGCTCGTAAATCCCTTTTCCCCTAAGGTGCTTACATAATACTTTAACGACTCCTTAATACAAAGTGCGAAGAAGAGCCCAGAGTGTTACAATCCACCCTTTAATTATATGCGCGCCGTCGTGCCACAAAGACGCTGGTTGCGTTACAAGCTTTACACGACGCATCCATAGATGTGTTAAGGAGGGGATGTATAGGACAAGAGAAATGGAAAGTGTTTTTGAAGCTTTTAAAGCAAAACCTCTTTTGACCTAAATAAATAAAATATTGCTTAGTACAAACTTAAGAGTTTAATTTTCTTCCCATGATAACAGATTGCATATCTGTCACGAGCATAACAAACTATTTAAATGAAGAAAGAAAAAAGACATTAAACTCCAGGACCCAATTTATAGATATTCAAGAACTGTTGATATCGTATGAAGACAACTTAACTCTATATTTATATTGGATTTATTTTGACAAAAAAAGTTTTGATATAAAAAGTGTACAAACACAGAACTTTTCTTGAGTCCCCTACATCCCCACCTTCGTTTTTAGTTTGAGGGAGTATATGTGTGAAGTTGTTGCTTAAACTGTATGGGTGTTGGACAAGGTTATGTAAAAAAAAAAAGAGATGCCGAAGTTGGGAGAGGGTCTTTATGAACATTGGAGATGCCTAGAAATTATCTGAGAGGATGTTTTCATTTAAGAGGAATTTCTTCACAGTTAAACTATTTTTATTTTTTCTACATTGTTAACTTATGGTATATAAACTGTTTCGTCTCTAAGCTATAGCTATTATTTTATCTTAGATTTTGGACAGGTACCAAATGACATTCAAAATGTGGTTCGGGCACATCAAGAGGCTGAAGAAGGTATGCTAAGGTTTGGAATACTGGCGAAGGTGACCCAGTTTAACGACTGCAATTCATTCCTAACGTAAGCGTACCCGTTCTAGTTTTAACAATAGCGGAGTAGATTTTGTTTTAATTTCTCGTGGAACATGGCCTGATGACCCCATATACTCTCTCCTACCACCCAGTCTTATCTCAGCAGCCTACTTACGGGCACGCGACGAACGACACAAGTGATAAAAACATGTACGGGCGACTTCCTTAACACCAATACAGGCCATTTCACATTTCAAGACAGGCACATGACCGGCTCATGTGATCAGTCAGCGGTGCACCCTGAGAGGAAGGGGGCAACAAGGGTATTGCTTCACCCCCCGCCCCCTTTCCACCAACACAACAGAAAACTATTTGAAAACAATAACATGGAGTTAACATACGTAGCTGTAATGATTTAGATTTTTCATTTCGTAATAATTCAAATCAAAAGTTTCTAGCCTTAATATATTTCTATTTAATGAAAAGTTTCAGAATATTAACTCAATGCATCCACATGTGTTAGTAAATCTTCTCCCACACCTGGGCGATCTTTTATTTATTTAATAATTTAATTTAAGCTTTTAGAATGATTTTCCTCTAAATATATATATCAGAAGAGAAGGCTCATTTCCTCACACGGTCCACAACTTTACTGTAGAACGGGCCGTGATACTTTAATCTCAAATTACTCACTCTGTTTATAACCTCGCAGTAAAACAGTCCGCGACGCGCTAATCCATCAATTTCAAGCTCTCGTACACACAAATATAATAATTATGGGTCAATTAAAATAAAATTAAAATAAATTTCTTTAACATAGCTGAATTCACACATATATAAAATTAAAACCTGACCTGTGATTAAATAAAAATGGCGACAGTACAGTTAATTAAAAAGAACGTAAGACTACACGAGACCAAAACAAGAAACAAAATCTTCCAAAGAGGCTTCATCAACGCGTCGGGTTCCTGAAGCAGATGTATTGTTCATTCACGGGAGGAGTTTACCTGGGAAAGGTCTTTTTTCTTACCAATATCCTACTATATAATAGATTTCTGGTAGGGAAAAAAGTCCTTTCCCAGGTAAACTCCTACCGTGAACGAACTTTATACAAGAGACTCCACAACTAGACTACAATAACCACTCCCCCCAGGGTCGGTTTAAGGGCCAGGGTCATCAAACACAGCACCAATATAACCTACCGTAGCCTGGGCATGATGTGAAAATAATCCCTAAAGCTCTAACTCCTCACCTAATTAACCACTATAAAAAAAGTTATTTTACAGCTGCCATCTTGGAAAAATAAAAAGACGCCAAAAAGCAGTCCCACGCGGGTGCAAAATTTATCTCTGACCGCCCCTGAACCCTCCCAAAGAATAATCTTACATATTATAGTGATCAAGGAGTGTCGAATGTATAGTAAACATTTTAGGGCCACCCTTACGCCTATATACTCTAAAGGTAAGACTATAACGTTATACAAAGGCTTATTTAAAGTGCCACCCAAGATGAGATTTTTTTTAAATATACGAATAGAAAATTTAATACATTAAATGCCCTCCTACCCACACATAACATTTATGGATGCGTCACTTCACGTGATTATTCAATCATGTGTATGGAAGTTATTGTTTTACAAACTGTCACGATTAGTTTCAAGGAACTCGTGCCCGCCCGGCTTCGTCCTATTACAAAGACAAATCGTAACGGGATTTAAAAAAGATTGACACCCGTCCGCACTGATGTGCGCGCAGAAAAAGGCGTCAGTATAACCTAGTCCGATTTGCCGGTGACGACGAGTTTGGGTTCCGAATTCTAGCCAGGTGTAGCGAGTTTTTCCCCCCTCCTAAATGGTTTACTACTTTACCTCCACACAAATGCGGGCACACTTTAACTCTAATCCTACCTAGTGTAAATATAAGGAGAGTCCAGACGGATAGTACGGCGTTTAGCAGGGGGGAAGTACTACATAACGTTGTTAACTCTTATTTAATGCTAAGATACAGTAGTTTTTTTCAAATTATATTTTTGATAAAGGACAGCTATAGCTAGATGTTGACAACTTTGACCACTCTACATTAATTATTAGTTTTATTCATAAAGGTTATTTTACATAGGGATCCGAGTATGATCACGCATAGCTCAATTAAAAGGACTTCATTTCCCCGAATCCCCCATAACATGCTACAAGTTTGTTCTCATGAACTGAACGCTGTGTCGACTCAACTGCTTCTGGGTAAAACATAATCCAGACTTTGACGTCACTACGGACATGCACAGTTACTAATATTTTTTTCCACCGCCATGCCGCACTACCAGTTTGTGTTATATACATAGGACTATATGAATACATATTTAAAAGAAACGGAGGTAGCTAATCTACAGAGTTTAAATGTAACCATACAGTGTATCTAAGCAAAATTCGAACCTAAACCGTTCACAATAGTGTATACTTCGATTCTGACAAAGTAGATCACCTGTGAGACTTTATAGTAGTACTAAAAAAAGGCCCTCACAGTTAACTCGCACGATATGGTTTTTTTAAAACTTTAAAAATTATAAAATACGATTTCTAAGCTTTCATAATTTGTGTTTGTTAGTAGTTGTTTATCATTTGTTTCGGTGTAGAACTTTAAAAAATATCTAATTTGGTTGACGTCAAGTAACTTTTGAAACTTTGCAACCAGCATAAAAACAAATTTTATCAAAATGTAGGACCTATATATAGAAAATAAAAAGTCGCTGCTACCAATAATCGATTCAAAACATGCGATACCGTCGCAAACACATAGGTTTGTAAAGACAGCAGGATTCTGACAGGAAGGAACTTTAGAAATTAAAAACTTATGTTTTTTTTGTTCAGCAGTGATAACATTTAACTTAAGTAAATTTTAAACACATTGATTTAATTCTATTAAAAGTGACAGTTGCAGATAACAAGAATTGACATATGAATATATGAAAATGGTTTTAGTAGTTTTTATAACCACCAAAATAAAAAATTCCTTACTATCTATCATACTGTATAATCTTAAGAGTTAGCAAAATAATAAACATACTACTTACGAAAGAGATGATAGCGGCTAGCAGTAAAATTTTCACTAACAGATCGTCGAACTGTTCCAAAACCAACTGCAATATGGACTTGCCTGAAAAAGGTTACACACAATTACACAGATGCGAACACCTGACCTTTATTCACTATACTCAACACAAAATAGGTTAAGGTGGGGGTGATCTTTTCACTAGAGTTTACTATACTTGCTACTCGAGAGCCTTTCTACATCCGTTTAACTGGGATAATAGATACAAGAATGAAAACAGAAGAATTTGCATCAGTTTTGACACGTTTTTGAACAATTTCTCTCTCTCGTGCTTTTATATATGGTTAAACTGTTACAAGTTGGTCTCAATTTGAATGTCTATTAAAGCTGAATACAAAAAACCACACCACCATGAAAAGCTGGTTCAGGTTGTATTTGATACCCAAGCCAAGACTCAGACTCCTTCATAAATGGCTAAGTATACAGGATGATTCGCAATTGTATACAATAAAGTGGTGTTGTGGACTCCACACTGAAAAAGAAACTAAGTTTTGTCACAAAATATTGCCAGAACTGCTTTGTTATTGAGATAACGCAACATTTCGGGGTAGCATTGCGCAAGCATCGCACTCAGTTACCTACTGTGATTTGAAGTTGCTATTAGGACGGGGTAGCAATACACAAAAAGGGAAGTGATCAAGACGATTCTGATTTACGGTGGGGAACGACAGAATTCCACTGCCACTGTACGTTTTCCTGTCCAACAACACCCAATCCAAGGGCATTTGTGACAGTGAATCGTCGCCTGAGGGAAACCGGTCCTTTGTACCCGTGATAGTCAACGCTGGTAAGCCGCGACGTCGCAGGACCATTAAAGTGGAGGAGGCAATTCTGCAGTCTGTGGAACGTTCATCGGACTCAAATACACGGCGATTAGCCGCTAGTCATCCACCTGTCCATGTGGAAAACCGGACATGACCAAATATTATTACTGTACTTCTTCCATTTGAAACCTGTGCAGTAGTCGAATCCAACTCTCGATTTCGAGTGCTGTAGGACATTCTGCGAGTGGCCACTGCACCACCACGTCAGATCCCCAAATCCTCAGCAGAGTACTGGCTTGCCGTTGCAGAGGCAAGCTTTCAAGGCTTCAAACGAAATAGATTTGAAATTTTGTCTACTTCTTAGGGGTTTTAAATAAAATTGTCTTGGTAGCACAAGGAATTTTCCTCAAAAGTTTGCAAATATGATATATTTCTTTCTTGTGTATTTCGTTTACAAAACTAGGAGGAAAAAAGTTTACTAAAATTGGCATAGCATGTTCATTTTACCAGTGAGAGAATTAAAATAAAATTGTTTAACTCAAATGAATATCTAGAGCTCATGGCACTTCTTTTTAAATGTTAATATATAAAGATTACAATATAAAGGTAAGGCGGAAGCCACCGCGGGTCAACACAGGGCAGAGGGCGCCGCAAGTCAGGCGGGACGGAAGCCGACGTGAGAAGACGGGGCAGAGGGAACCGCAAGTCAAGGCGGAACAGAAGCCACCAACGGTCAAGACGGGGCGGAAGGCACCGCGAGTAAAACCAGGGCAAAGGGGACCGTGAGTCTTGTCGGGTCTTTTACTTTGTTTCTAGTTTAAACACTATCTAATTATCTTTTTTTTTAGACAAATATATATGGACACACATTTTAACTTTTTTTTTAAATAAATAACCTACTATGTGTTGAGTATAGAGAAACAGTAGTAATATAAACATAAAATATATTAATCTCTACTTTAAAACAATGATTAGGTACCTTTTATCAGAAAAAAAAGTTGGTAAAATGATGACAATTTCTTGAGAATCTTAAGTTAAGAAATAAAGTCTTACACATTGGCGTTAGACTAAACGGTTTGAAGAATACAATTCACTAACATGTACAAAGCAACACTTTTTTTCAATAAAGTGCTTATATCATGTACACCCTGTTAAAAAATTGGTAGAAAATAATGATTTAATCAACTAAAAATCAAAAGTAAAAAATGCCGCTATTATGGACACAGGTACCTAAGATAAGTGAATCAAGCAAGGTAAACTTTTCAAGTAAATGAAGTAAGCCCTTCGTTTACAATGAAAGCTAGCAATATTACCTCGCACTTTTCCACTAAGGCGTAGCTTATAATATAGGCTCAAAGTGTAATCCGACAAGGGAAGACTGCTACCATTCGGGATAACCGAGTGTACTTAAGTATCTGAATAAAAAAACCTTTCTCAATTTTCGGTATACAAATATATTAAAATTGTATTCAAACGCGACAAAACTAATTCGATTTAACTTTTTTGTTCTAGTAAAAAAAGTTTATTCTAAATTAAGTTTCACATAAAAAAAATCGTGTTAAGATTAAAAATCCCCGCCTGCTAACTAAATCTTGACAGCCTTTCTGCCAAGAAGTATACCAATTAGTGATGGCTTCACCTGATGCAGCCTAGCTGCTCTACTTGGAGTTGAAAAGTACAGGAAATAGAGGGATATGCTACTTTGACATCACAGGCATGCAACATGACAGAAACTAATGGCTAAGATACCACTCACTACTCAACCAGGGGTAAAAACCTCTCGGCCAATTATTTTATTTTAATGGGTGTTTAAGGTGCTTAACAAACAAGATTCAAGATTTATTAGCGCTTGAGACATTACAAATTAGTTACCTCTAAATGAAAGCAAATATGAGAGCCCAAATCCCTTGTACCTAAGAGTGAAATCCGAATCACACTCACATTAAGAGGAATCTAACTAAGTTTGCCTGGAGGGAAGATGTAAAAGATGCCACCTTTATCAGGTACAGCCGGTGGGGTCTAAAACCCGACCCGCCTGTTCAGAGTCGGGCCAGCTACCAGCTTGTCTATAAACCAATGTTAATATATTTAATGATGAACTTAGAATCTTCCATACAAGGCCAACGCATGCAAAAAAAAATAAAACTGTGCTAGCGAAGATAAAGTGTAGTACTCACCCTCTTCAGTGGGCAGCTCTGAAAAGAAAAGAAATAAAATATATTAATCTACAGTCATCAAACAACAATAGTTACAGATTGAGTCAAATAGGAAGGAACTTTGATATTTCTAAAATATACTAGCTCAATTTTAACACATTTGTACAAGACATATCATCTGCAGTTATAAATTTTCATAGATATTATAGATTTCCCAATGAAATAAAAAGCCCTACTAAGTATTATGTAAGAACATTATTCAATTTTGGACCCCTTTACCCCTTTTACCAGTCTTACATTATATTTGTCGACTGTTTGTAATTTGTCAACAGAAATAACCACTATGTTTATGCAATGTCTGAGTGTCTGGTATTTATTAACGTATAGGTGTAAAATAATTAGGCAAATACAATAAACACTGTTATAAAATGAATTTAAATATATTGTACTAAATAGGTAACATTAAAAAACTTTACAGAACTATATAAACAATTGTTTTACATTTAATTTAAGTTATAAAAATACTTCAAATGAATACATAAATGATTATAGCAAGGCTATTAAAAAATCTCTATTTTTAATTCGATGACCAAAGCCTTGACTCCACATCTAGAGACTTAATAATTGTTCTTATTCCATTCAGGGTGGCTGGGTCACTGCGCCATTCTTGCCCGTCTCTGTCTCTTACATAACATTGTTCTGAACCCCCAAACTTCCCTTTCCATCTTGCCAGCGAAAATTATCTAAGTTCGAACTCCCCTTCCCCACTAATGTGCTTATCTCATACTTGAAAGCTGCCTAATATAGTAACAAATCATTTTTTATGTCGAGTGCAAATATATTATATGTTTTGTTAAAAGTTCCTTGCACCAAAATCACACATAGCTAAATATTACAAGCTAATGGACAATATTGTAAACACAATTTATAAGTAAAATATAATATGTCTGTAGCTAATATATTATGATGGATGAGCAATTAATTCATTATTTTGGGTTATGCGAAACCCTAAACAAGTAATTTTTAAGGTCTCATAACTCATACAAATACAGGGATTCACATTAATTATATGTTATTAACATTTGTATTCATTTATGGAAAAGGGATACATTCTACAAAAAAAATCTGTTGTGCTCGAGTGGAAATCAAATAAGACCTAAGGTGTAGTGTAAAGAATATTGTTCGCCTACGTGGCAGAGTGGTTAGGGAAGCCTACAGTTTAACATTTTTGGGAACCTCTGGGCTAAAGAGTACACATAAATACGATAGTGTGTGACCGATAAATTAAATGTAATATCACGATTTAAAAAAACAGGGACAAGTTTGAATACAAAGTGTGCCCATAATTTTAGCTTTTTGGGTGCTCTCTTATTGAAAAATGAAGAAACCAGTAATTTGATGCTCCAACGTAATATTGTTATCCAATTTCACGGCTAATCGGCTGTCAGATTGTTAGATGGGCTCCTAAACTTTCCATTAACACTTCAATCCTGCAACTACAGTCCAATTTTCATGTGAACTATCTTATTTCACGTTTAGTATTAGCTATATCACGGATTCATACGTCAGTTTATGTGATCTACAGTTTTTACTTTTGATAGAAGTCATTCCTATAAAATAACACTAATAACAGTTTTCTCTTATCCGCGCGTTCAGGTTATACGCATACACGATAATTACTATAGTGGGGTAGGGATGAGGATGAAAGCATTTTAGATGTAATCTACCAGCATTTTCATGAAAGGATTGGGAAAACAGTAGACCCGACCGGGATTCAAAAGCCAAGCTCCCTGTCATCAGCAGGCTAGTCTAACACGATAGTGACGACTCAAGCCATTCGGTCATTCAAGCGGGTTGTAATAAAATAGTAAAATCTTATCATTCATTATTGATGGCAACAAAAAAATAAGTTTATATTTTCTAAAAGTGTATTTATGCCAACATTTTAGTAAGCTTGTAATGAACCAATTTGATCAATTATAACCTCCATAATATTTCCGAAACGGGTCTGTATTTAATCGTAACAGAGTGCCCATACTAATCGTTCAAACGTTAGCAAAAAGAGCCGTGAGCTTCACCTTGGGTCGAGTGGAAAAATAAAAATAAAAACATACCACAAAGAATATCTTGAGAACAGGTATCTGCTGTAGAAAGTTGTTAGCACACGACCTTTACCTTAACGCACCCGGCAGTCCGGACAAGTACAAAATCTGAATATACAATTTGAATACATTTTTATTCAAGAGCATTTTAAGTGGCGCTAACGCCTAAAAGAAATATAAGGAAAATTATTAAGAAAATAATGTTTGATGTGTTTAGTTGGTAACTCCAAACCAGCGAATTTAAACCCTTTTTAACTCGTGGTATACTGAACAAGGTGCTATAATTGTCAACGTACACTATCAGTTTTTAAGGAGAGATGTTAAAAAAAACAAGGTCAGGATTAAGATTGCGTTTAGCCTAAAAGTTAAACAAATAAAAATTCTAATAATTGTGTTATTAAAATAATAGTGTTGATAACGGATTTA
This sequence comes from Timema shepardi, assembly GCA_902151425.1. NCBI lineage: Eukaryota > Metazoa > Arthropoda > Insecta > Phasmatodea > Timematidae > Timema > Timema shepardi. Next base: position 107,324 of record CABFVX010001602.1, on the reverse strand, counting down.
AAAATATTTATTTTTAATCCTCTAGTTTTTTTTCTTGCTTCATTTTTGTCTTCCCTCAAACTCCTACGGCCCACCGGTTGAAAAACGCTGCTCTAGACTTGAGAGGTGGTTCTCAAAGTTTTTCTCGTTCACAGCAGACTATTTATTTGTTGTGAGCCCACGCGGTACAGTGAACTTGCGTGTGCTTTGCAGCCCATAAAGTGGTCGAGTAATAAGGAACTTACCCGCATTGGTGGTCCCGAGGACAAGATATCACTCTCAGAGAGTCTGGTTTGCCAGTGAAAGAGGTCAGGGTTTAAATCCCAGCCAGATGTACTGGGGGTGTTTTGCCCTAAGTGAATTTTCTTATGTACTTCCACGGGAATGGGGGTGTATTTTTCCTCTAATTTAAAGCTTAGTCATCCATACTCTATTGGCTTAATTTTAATGCGTATCGCTGGAGGGGGTGGGGGATAAACAAGGCACTCTGGTTGAATCTTAGCAAAACTATTCGTTTTATAAATTAAAATGCTTGGCATTAGAAAGGCGTGTCAGTTTAGCCATTATGGCTTAGGATCAGTTAATTTTTTAGTTCGCTTATAACCTTTAAACACGCCACAATGAAACCCAACCTTCCTCCATCAATAAAAAAATTGAGCCCTCCCCCTCAATTTAACAAAGCCAAGAGCAGCTTTTGGGGTGCTAGTTATTAGTTTCTAGGGTCGTAAATAACTAAGTGTAGCCCGAGGGATCAACCGTTCTTCCAGTACACCAAACAGCAGGCAAGTACTTTAGATGAACGAGAACTTAGGGTGAACATCGAATATGAATTTTATAAGAGGCTCTTAAAATAATCCATGAACAATAAGTTCAACCCCGATATATACCTACCTTAAATTAGTGTGTCATTTATTTAATTTTTTTTATGAAGAATTTAACTTGCACTTTCTGAACCGACTGATTAGATCAGCACATGAACTATAGATTAACATAAATGTAGAACAGCCAGCCCCCAGCCGTTAATTCATCACAGTGAAAGGGTATAACCACATTTCAGCAATGTCAGGAATCGAACCCGGGCCCCTTATCTCAGTATAAAAACATGCTACCGGCTGAGTCGAGGTGTCAGACTCAGTATTAAACTGTGGTGTACGTACCTTTAAGGCTACATAACGTTCCACTGGGCTTTATTATCATGAAATGTTTTGATAACAGTACACGCGATAAAACAAATTAACGCAGAATTTGACATGATGGCTTGATCTTAATTTAATTCTGACGCAGATTTGTTTAACATTACTAAGGATTCATTCAAATTTGAAGCGACCGTTTGTACTTTACAAGATGATAAGTGTTCGTTTCATTTTTTTTATGAAGAGCTGGACGGGGTACTTTGGTTAGGCCATGGCCACTATGGCCCCTATAGAGGCTTTTTTTGTTCGCCTGATTTTTTAAGCTCGGCTTCTGACAATTTAGTCAAAGTTGCGTTTCAATTTACAATATTATGATTACTTTTTTATTCATGCTAAAGGGGCAGGCGACTGGTAAAAGTTTGGGGTGAGTCTTAAGACAGTGTGACATCTCCTATGCTGGCGCTTAGGAAATGTTATTTTTTAGCGGCACGTCTTACTACCCTTTCGGGTTGGACACATATCTATTAATTACGCTAATGGGTTGTGAATGAGAAAGGTTGAATAACCCACTCTCAGTACACCCAGCAAGGATTATAACCTCAATCTTCCAGTCATATAGATAACTCGTATTTGACATTTTCTGGATATCAATAACAGTGTCTTTAAATTCGGCAATTTAAGAACATGGCGCAAGAACCAGTCACACGCTACATTTTGGTCAAAATTAGTCTAAAACATATTCCCGCATAGGAGATTTGACAAGTCATTCGGTATATTAAACATGATTGAAAATACACGAACACCTCCCCCCTAGCGTTTTGTGATCATTTATTTTTTGTAGCAAGATCCAATCGAGTTGGTTCCCCTGGCACTTTTTTGCCCCAAGTCTTGACTGAATTATTAGCACCACGTCTTACTACCCTTTCGGGTTATAAGCACTTAAGCTAATGTGTTATGGTAGGGTGATTGCGAGATGAAATGGAGGACCTACAGTTTAACGTGGGATCCGAACCACAGTGGAGGCCTGGCACTCCACACATTCACCAATTGTGATTAGTACACGTCTTGTCATAGGTGAAGGAAGGGTTTGGCAATCAGATAAATTTGTGCCGGGACCAAGGATTGAACCCCAGACCCCCAGAACAGAAGTCCGACACCTTACCCCTAGAACGCCAGGTCACCTCTTGACTGAAGAAAGTAATGATGGTTTGGTGATACAATCATACAACTATTATTTACATTGCTTAGTCAAATATATATTTAAATAATCATTTTTTAAGAATCTAGCCATGTACACAGTTAAAAATATATTTTATAAAGCATATTTAATGTATTATTTACCCTTTTTTTTATATATAGTGTGTAAGTAAGACTAATTTCGAAATCACACTCAGTATATCCAGCCAGGATTCACAGCTCGACCTCCCAGTCACAGGCAAAGCAACTCATTATAGAGTATCTAAAGTAGACAATGTAAAACCGTATCTAAGCATTATTTCAAATTTCCCCCCCAGATCAAACAATAAAATAACTCCCGAATTACGTTCATACCTGCTAAGGAATAAAATATCTGTTAGCCTCAAGTGTTTTGACTATTTTGGTTATATAAAAATATATTTTCAAACCTTTAGCATTTCCTTGCTTGACTGACTGACCTTGCCGCGAGGTGTAGGATAGGTTTTAATAAATACGAAACCCGCTTCAGTGGCCAAACGGTATAAGGTGTCACTCTCACGTTAGACTGGCTTGCCGATCACGGGGATTTCGGGGTTCAAATCCCAGTCGGGTCTACTGAGGGTGGATTTTCTTAAGTGGTTTCTCACTCCCCTTCTACGCAAATGTAGGTAGAGTACCTATAAAACGCTTTCTTTCCCATCCCTACCACAATAGGGTAATTATCATATGTGTATAACCTGAACAGGTACTAAGACGCGGTGCTAATAATAATAATAATAATAATACATTGTGATAAAACAAAAAGTTGAGGACAAGAGGTTTGAAGATAGAGGTCACATGGATATAAAAAAATCACCCAATTCGATCGCTCTTTAATAGTTTTTATGCCCACGCTTTCACTTTAGTGTCGGAACGAGGCGCACGTCTGAATATCCAAATGTCACGGGACATCCACCGTCCACATATCGCAGATGGCGAGAGCGACCTCCCCTCACATAGCATGCCCCCTACAGAAATCTGGCTATACCTCTTCGATAACCACCACGATCTCAAGGAGAGAGAACCCACACAAAACGCTCTTCCCCCTCCACGCCCCTTTATAGCTGAGAGTGAAAATAGCCCACCCAGAACCAATTGCACCCTACCCCACTCGTTTTGCAAACGTGTTGCCAATTATTCGGCGAGAGAAGGGGGGAAACAAAAAAAAAAGTTTTCGTCGCCCAGAAAAAGGAGGGTGGGGAGCTGAAACAGCAGTTCGAAACCGTAAACTTGGTTGCGTCCAAAGAAAGACTCGGTACGAGGTTCTCAAAAGTATTTTGGCAAGTTTCCCGGCGGACCTCAGATATGCACAAGTTGTTACCGAGTTGGCAGACATAGGAGAAACTACTGTCCGACACGTTACGCCTGATTTTTTACAGCGACAAGTTGGGACGGACAAAGATTTAGTGACTACTGACGTATTGATGAATATTCAAGCCGAGCCAAGGCATACCTTAGGCAAGAAAGTGAAGGTTGCCACATTCATTTTATATATAATAAATATAGCATAATAAACTTTTTCCGGTGTTGTTAAAGGATCATGTTTATCACATATATATAAACTTGGAATTTCAGGAAAATATAGAAACCTTTAACATACATATTACTATATATTGTGGGAGCTAAAGGAGGAGGCAGAGGACAGAACGCATTGGCGGTCTAAGTTACGCAGATCTTTAAGTCCGTTGACGGTAAACAATATGGACCACGTAAAAAAAAAGAAGTTAGAAACCAATGCAATAAACTAACGGGACGACTCACAAAGTATCAGTAATCTCAAGAGAGGTTCTCTAACGTAAACTTTGTTACAGCTATCCGGAGACACCAGCATAAACCTAGAACGCACCTAACGCTGTTTTGGGGGTCTTACAGTGGGTCCATTTTAAGTCCTGAACAACTCTCAAAGCTTTTCTAAAGTATTTTTCCTTTCCTTTGTAGCACTAAAAAAAAAATACTTTTCTTTACCATAGTAAGAACATGTTAGGACGAGACGTTTAAAAAATGCCAACTTATCTTTTCAGTTAACACTGGCAAAAATTTAACTGTATTGCCGAAATTAATTATAGGTGATATTAAAAGTGACATATTGTAGCCCTACATCACACGACTATATGAGAGTAGTCTTGGTAACTTTTATAACTGTCCTTCCTGCTGTGTTATAACTAGAGGAGCATTTTGATGGGGAAAAAATATTCTAGGACACAGACACTTGACTTTTATCTCGTTTAGTGTTGTGACACTAGTGGGAAATTATGATACATAATAGAAACTACGTGAAAATATATTTATTTCTTAAAAATGTAATGTATTATTAAATAACACCCATGTCTTGAATACACATGGGATATATTGGGAAGAGAGGGGGGTTTAAGATAATTCTCGTCCACCAAAAATAAAAACGGGGGAAGGGAAGGAGGGCGCCTGCCATCGCCTTTATTTCCCCTGGTTCCGGAGTCCCCGACTCTAGCGATCCCTTTAAACGCCCCATGGGAACGAACTAGGATCCCTTAGAATTTAAGTCGATCCTCGGCCCCGGAGACTAGCTGTGTCTTGTTATTGGAGCTCTTAATACCCTCATCAGCAACTCCACAAATGACGACAGGCAAGTTTGGCCGCAAGGACAGCGTATAACTAACTCGACAGGGGTTGAATTCACCAGCAGATTAAGTGGGCGATCATTTATTTCTTCCTCTCCTCATACATAAATTTAACAACTTATTTGGAATGGCGATGCGTTTCCACAGATTCACTCACCCTGCTCCTGTTCGTCCTACTTAAGGTTGTGTTTGCATAAAAAAAATAAAAAATGGAATTAAATCATTTATATTTTAAACAATTTATTTTTATTAAGACTTTTTAGAATAATTTCGTTTGCCCCTCCTTCTGAATGACTTGAATCTCATGTGTATCGATGTTTTAATAAACCTTAATACCTAAATAAATAGTGTTAACATAAGGGAGTTATCCCCAAAAATGCTCCAATCAAAGTAGCAAAAACAGTTTTTCTACAAAAAAAGTTAAAAATTATTTAACAAATGGCTCAAACACCCTTAAGGGGAAAAAATGAAACAGAAATTACTGGTAAAGGGAGGGGTGTGAAATATTAAGTTTCAAGGAAACAGGCCTACCCCTACCTCAATATAAGCAAGACACGTCAGAGAGTTTTGTAATCGCCAATATGTTTGTGTTAATTAGACAAGTCCAACAACAAGGTTATCAACGAATTAATCTAAGGAGTAGGATCGAGGAGGGTAATTTCAAAGGACGTACACTGCGCGTAGAGGTTATAGTGTAAAACCCAATGTTGACCCTCTTCCCTTAAGCCCAAAGGTGTTTAAGTATCGTCGGACTCCGGTCAAACAAGTCAGATCACGTTGTGGGGGGCGGGGAGGGGAGGAATTGCCACAGCTATTGAAAAATTGACAACTAGTTTCGTTCGGAACGGGTGAATTAATCATGGTGACTTTTGAGTGAGATAGTAAAATATTAACAATAGACAATAAAATATTTCAAAGAATAGTTGATAAAACATTTCAGACACATTTTAGGTTTATTAAAATAAATAATGTAATACATAGTAACTGTAACAAAATATAAAAAATCAAATACAGATTACATCACATGTCTATGTTTGACCAACTGATTTAATCTCTAAAATACAGAGGATGTGTTCTTCACCTGAACAGAGCAAGGTTTCGACTCTCATCGGCTACCATCAGGGAGCCGAGTTCCATTTTTATTTGAGTTTTTTAATGTCAACATTGATAGCATTTTACTATTATATTGGTGTTAGTTTATAGTTAGCAAACCCAGCTCTGATAATCGAATGATCTAAGGCATCACTCTAACAAAATACAGACAGCCAATGACGGAGAGAAAGAGGTTCGAATCCCGGTCGGCGGGTACAGATTTTTTTCCTAATTGATTTTCCACCCTCCCTGAAAGAACACGCAGTACACTGTCTCTATATTCGACCGGTAATTAGTATATATGCGTATAGTCCAAACGGGTAGTAAGACGCAGTGCTAAAAAGGAATCCAATAAAAATTACAGCTTCAAAACCACATGGCGACGTATGAATACGTACAAAATCTAACTTTTTTGTCTCTTTCAATTAAAATTTAACTGTGATTGTTGGTCTTTAGGAGGATTTAAGCACACATTGACTTTTTAGCTAGTTATTTCGGGCTCTCGCCTAGTACTACTATGGCAAGAACGCGGAGAAAGGAACTGTAAAATATGTAAAAAGAAAAAATCAACTTTTCTTTCGGGTGCTATACATTTGGATCACATCTACAGTCTAGTGGTCTAAGTTCCTGACTACCGGTATAGAGATCTCGGTTCGATCACCCACGCTTCCTGATTATCTGTGAAGCAGTGGGTACTAGAATGGGGTCAAATTCAGCCTCGTGAGGACAAATTAGCAGCTACTTGAAAAAATTGGTTGCGGCTCAGGTCTAGAAAACTAAGATTAACGGCTGGAGGTTTCATTGAGTCGACCATGTGACACCCTCTATCCGCAAATGTTGGGATCACCACCACTAACGGCGGCGGCCGCTCGGTTAGTATAGTTCGATCGCGGACTCAAGCCATGGCGATACGCACTTTATTAGACCAACACAGTAGGGATACAGAAGGTATAATTTCGATTAAATGTACCCTTATTTACGTGGAAAGAGAATAACAAACGTATGAAAAAAATATCTCAGAGCACCCAACCAGGATTCGATCCCCAGCCTATTCGTCACCGGAAAACTAAACCACACTAGTTTTATGGGCAGTAATATGCCATAATTTGAATCGGTAAAGTAAGTTACAGTCAAATTTTCATATGAAGAACCTTATCTGACAGCTAGAAAAGTTAAGAGATTTACTTTCACGAATTAAAATGTCAACTCATGCAATCGGCGGCTGTCACAGTTGAGAGATATTATCAATAGCTGTAAAAGAAAACTAATACTATACTAACCCACCTCGGTGGCGTAGTTAGCTAACGCGCTAGTTTCATGATAAGCTGAACTGTCGACGGAGAGATCAATGTTCGAATCTAGGTCGAGTGAGCCGGGGTAGTTTTTCCTAAATGGTTTTCCCCTCTCCCTCCACGCAAATACGAGCTCACTTCCTCTAAATTCAACCTTCCCAATTCCTAACCATTAGTGTAATTAGTGCTTAGGCGTATAGTCTGAACAGGTAGTAAGACGCAGTACCCAATAAATCATAATAATAATAATATACTAAAGTGTGATCAATATAGACATCAAATAAATATGAGCCTAACTGAGTTATTCTAAAAGTTCGTTCCTACCAAAATCCCACTATAGTTTCCCAACCAGGTGTTAAGTTAACAATCCTCTCACCCGCACCAGTGGGTGTGTGATGTAATACAAACATTCATTTAGTCTGGTTTACCGCTGGCTGGAAGGCCAAGGTTCGAATTCCAGCCACGTGTACCAAAGATGTTAATCCCTAGATGGTTTTACCCTCTTCTTCCACGAAAATGAGGATACATTTCCCAAGAACAAATTCAATACGTTTGTGTACAATCCGAATTAGTTGAGAGAACCCTGTTTCAGTGACCGAACGGTCTAAGTCGTCACTCTCGTGTCGGACTAGCATGATGATGGGGAATATCGTAGTTTTAATCCCGATCGGGTATAATGAGGGAAATTTTTACTAAATAGTTTCCCTTTCTCCTTCCACGCAAATGCGGGTAGGTTATCTGTGGAATGTTTTATCCCTTATCCCTGCCCTGGAAGAGTAATTATTATCACTTAAGAGTATAGCCTGAACAGGTTGTAAGACGCAGTAATAAAAATAAAAAGTATCTAGAGAAGATAAAAAAAAACACCCCTTTCTTCCTCTATTGTTATTAATGTATCAGGTAAAATACTTTCTTCATCCCGTTCCTTTAAATTCACGAGTCTAAATTATTATTATATTAAAAAGTGGGTAGCGATATGTGTTGATGCCTTTAGGATTACCCGTTCATTAATTACTAAAAAAAAACCACACACATTTATATTGTACACGCGATGCACGCGACCAGCCCCATTAATATCTGACACGAGAGTCTCTTTCATTCCAGAGGGACTCGAACACTCGACATTACATGACTTGCTGATTACCATGACACACGACATGTCATAAACAGGCTCTCTACAGACCAGGAACACGTAGTCACACTCGGTTACAATAAATCACAAACACCCTCCCTTGAGCCTGTGCAAATACATCATTTTAACTTTCGAATCGAATCTAATCCAAATCTTGGCTAACTTACTAGAATCGAACCCAAATATAGTTTCCTGTTTTAAAATATTTTTGAGTCGAATTTGAAACGAATCTCATTCTAAATTTATATTGTCGAATCGAATCCTAATTGAATTCCATGCTTAAAAGAATTGAATCAAATATTTTATTTTAAAAATAGGTTCAGACCTGAAATGATTAATTTGTTTTAGGATTACTATGATATTATTTAAAATCAGTGTTGAATATTTTATAATTCTAAGTTTCCGAATCCAATCAAACAATAAAATATTTCAAAAAATAGTTGATAAACATTTCATGTTAGGTTTATTAAAATAAATAATGTAATACATAGTAACTATAACAAACTATAAAAAATCAAATACAGATTACATCACATTTTTAATCATAGTATAAAATAATCACGGTCGGGAACCGACATGATTTTACAATCCACTTTTTTGGGTTCGGTGGCACATAAAACGTAAATATTTATCATAATGTAGAACTATAGATTTTTCAGGGTTACAATACTTTTCCTTTAGATGATAAAGTAGTGCCAATTTTTTCTTGTACTCGCGCCATAGTACTAGGATGTGGAAGGCAAGGGGAAACCACCACATTAGGGGTAATTCATACACCACGTAACGATGTTGAGAAGAGTAAAAGATAGGAGCTATTACATGGAGGGAGGGTATATCAGTGTCACACAGATTCTATACTTAAATTACTGTTTAAAAAAAAAAGAGTTCATAAATAAACATAATAAGGTATTTATATAAAACTCTTTGAAATCAGTTGTATTCATAATTTAAAATAGATTCTGAGCAGTATTAAATATAAGTATTTGTTTTAGTGTCACAAAACCTTCCCTATGAAATAATGAAATTCACTCTTGATGTGAAAAATTACGTAACCCATACGTAATAATATGCTGCACCACAGCGTAAGCCAGCAAGGTAAGCTTGCTTACAGCCTTTCATAGAAAGTGAAGTGTATACTTCGATTTTTATTGCGAATTGAGATTTGGAGCACCTCCAAGGAAATACAAATTTATTGTTTGTGGTCAAGAGTTGATAACATTTTACTATAATATTATTGATATCTTAAAAGAATTGGTAATATAGGCCTATATCAAAAGGGACACTTGCAGATCATAAGTGTACATTTCTAAAAAGAATAATTGGGGTATACAACAGAGGCATCGCAGAAAGTGTTTCTTGGTCAGCCCTGACGTAATCTCGACTGGGGCGAGAGTGGTGTGGTCTGCTCTAAGGACCCCAGAGTGCCTGTACGTCACAAGTGATGTGGCGGTCGACACTATCACACTTTATTTTAGAATTTATTTCCACCCCGGCACAACACTGCGGAAGTGTATAACCGCTTCCTAAACGACGAGAGAGCACGATAAAAATTCCATAGAGGTCCGCCCCCCCTCCTGTCTTACGTCATTCGTCGCAGCCAACGAGAGGTTAACTAAGGCAGCGGTTTACAACCTGGGGGGTTCGTCGTCACGGCTATAATGATTATTATTTGAAATCGAAAAATTTAAATAGAAATGTAAGCGGTTAAAATGACAAAAACTGTCAAGTTACTTATAAGGTTCATCTTGGTTACTCAACTCATGACAGGTCTCGTGTCCAGACGAGTGGCACTGCTACAATGGATATTATCGCTGAGGTAACTGCGCGGTTACTAATAGGAAACAGCGTTGTCATTCTCTCGTTTTGGTGTGATCTTCCCTTAAATATAAGACAAGTTTCACAACGCTGGTTTATCGAGGTTTCCAGTAGCCCCTACCACCCGCAGCATACCACCTCCCGATATGACAGAGCGAGGAGATTGGGCCGTTATGATCCCGGGTTGGAAACTTATCGCTATAGAAAAATGCACGTGTCAGGGCTATTCACTCATTAAAAAAAATTAGATAGGGGTAAGTAATATGGAATGAAAAAGTAGGTTACCTGCGTTTGCGTGGAGGGAAACAAGAAAGAATGTAAGGAAAATCAATTTCCCTTTACCGGCAAAGATTCGAGCCCTGATCTCTCTCTATATATATATGTATATATATATATTGTATAATGTGCCAGTGATATATATATATATATATATATATATCACTGGCACATTATACAAGTCGAGACTGACGCCTGTGTCTTTGATCCCACATATGCGGGATATATATACATCCACAAAAAAAGGCTCATGGTTTAAACCATGAATTGGTTTTTGATCGACGACTTTTCAATTTGAGCAAAGTGGGTGCTTTATACAACAAGTTTGACACACGAGGCCAGTTCGAGACTTGTCGATCACATGTTATTTCTTATATCAGCCACGTGATACTTATGTCAACCACGTGCTTTCCAAATGTCGACCACTTGGTACTTCAAGTGTCAACCACGTGGTTAACGTAGTTTTCGAACTTCGATCATTTGGTACTCATCGTGTTGGCCACGTAGTTTCCTAGTGTTGAGCAGTTTGGATGTCGATCACTTCAATTCCTCCTGACAATCAGTTTACAAAAAACTGCTCCTTCCCTTCATTAAGCAACAGAAGCCTATCCGCCCCTCAACTCGGATGAATCCAGCTACTAGTCCGCAGGCTGAAGTTGAAAGCAAATGGCCCCACTCGACGTTAAAAATAAACGCCACATTCAACACCAAATAAAACAACCAACATAAATTAAGCATATAAACTTAGATAAATTTAATGTGATGTAAAACCTAGAGAGAAGTCAATATCTCCAGCAGAAATTGGTCATTTTTAAATTCACGACCTCGTTAGGTATAGTCGCGTTTGTGAAAAGTTGAGACAATCTTCTGTGCGCGATACATAACTGGACTTTCATAGTGATTTTTTGGCGGAAAATATATATTTGAAACCTTTACCCCTATCTCATTTAAACACCTTTCCCAACAAAAACAAATTCTAAGAAATTTAAAGTGTACTTTCAGAACATCTAGTATAAGACTTGCAAACTAGATTATTTATAGGACACCAAAGTTTAGATGCGTTAAGGAGTCCTTAAACATTATATAATAATACCCACCCCTATCAATGTGCATAAGGACTAAGGCGTCAGTCTCATATTGTCTGATTTTACAGTGACGGGGGTAAGAGGGCAGAGGTTCGAATCTCAGCTCATAAATGGTTTCTCAACCTTCCTTCAAGCAAGTTCGGGTACAGTTCCATTAAAGTCAACCTTCCTCATCTCTAACTCATCAGTGTAAATAAATGTATGGATCCCAGACAGGAGTAAGCAATATTTAAATGAATACCGTTACCTTGTTACATAACATTATCATCGCTTATCTCCTTACAAAGAAGGTAGAACAGTGAAGTGGTGAGCATCGTTATCGCACTTTAAGTGATTGTATTAATCGTAGCTATTAATTTAGAGTTTAGACCAACAATAATTGTGCCAAAACACATCTGTCTAGACACCAACTGACTCGTCAAAAGTTAAGAAAACCACCGGCGGACAGATAACATAAGAAATAAACAGCTAAAGAACGATTTCACAAAGGATCAAACATTTTATTTATAAAGCTTCTGAAAGGTTTTAAAATATCTTCATTGGAGTTTTGATGTGTTATGGTGGGTGGCTAAGCTAAGGTATGCGGTTAAGGCGATTTTTTTCTCTAATTTCTGCACAAACATTCGTTTAGAAATAGGATGGAAAACAAGTCTAAAAAAACAATACTAAATGCTACAGGTCAGGAATGAACTTTGGCCTAGAGGATACGAATCGGGCGTAAAACCCGCTCGGACCCAACAATTCGTTAGCCTGGATGAGTAGTTAAAATGGTCGACCTTGGCTCGATTACTTTTTTTTAGCACCGCACTGATTCACACTATTTGCAATTTAATGTTCGTTCAGTAGGTATTTAAAAGGTTTTGTAGGAATTGTTGTACAATTGATATTGAATTATCATAATCCGACACTTAAGAAAAACAGTTTTTAATTAGAGGCATCCCACAGCGACTATAAAGACTAAAAAAAGGAGGGTTGAAATTTGCCGAAGCAGTAACAAAGAGTTCGAGGTGAAAACTGAAAATAAAGGGGGAAAAAGCTATTAGTTGAGACAACTGCGGTTTTTACGTCACCCATTTTGTTATTCTGTCTACTTTTCACCGTACAATAACGTTCTCTGTGACCGTGGAAATAAATACAGTCAAAAATAAGGTCCATTTCATCGTCTATTGATATAGTGATCGTGTGAGCACGGTCTCAAATAGGGTCAGTTTCAATCCTTGGGTTTGCTTCTTCCGCGCACCGGCCGCAGACCCACAAAAGTTCATTAGACCCGCAACAGTTTTGTGACGCGTACGTTTTCACGGCGGCATACAACACACCGCCAGCAAGTGATTTTAATTGGCTTCTTCAATTCACACCCTCGCACGAGTTCAGCTAGAAACAAAAGAAACGAAAGATATCCCGGGAGCTAAGCAGAGCCAGCTTGTTAGCAATGAGCCTAGGACAACCGGCGCGTTAGGTGATACTAACCAGTTCAGTGTTCCGTTTTTTAAACATCGGACTTAACCGCCAAGGTTACCCGCAACGGTGGGCACGCCGACTAAATTTGGGCTCGATCTAGTTCAGTTTGCCGGTGACTGTAAGATCGAGGTTCCAAGTTCCGGCCGGTTACCCATCCCCTAACATACCAATATAGGAAAGAAAGCTTATTTAGCACGTAAAACACTCCAAATTATTAATTTGAACCGAAATTAAATTGTTGAGAAATTCATGTTTCAAAAATCTGTTCCCATTAATTGTGTAGCTGTATTTAAAGGCACGATTTGTCCTCGAGGTATTAGCATATAACATCTAAATATAAAGTCGGAACGAAATACATTAAAGTGGGGATGTAGGGGACGCGAGAAAAGGCCCTTTTTCAATTTTTATAGCAAAACATTTTTGGGTAAAAAATAAATCAAATATTGCTTCAGTAGAAACATACAATTTAATTTTCTTCACATGGTGATATCAACAGTTGTTGAATATCTGTCTGTCAAGGATGTACTAGAGCTTAATGTTGTCAGTTATTCAACAACTGTTGATATCACCATGTGATGAAACTTAAATTACGTTCGTACTGAAGCTTATTTGATCTACTTTGACCAAAACATTTCTTTGCTATAAAAACTGCAAAAACAATGACCATTTCTTGCGTTCCTTACACTCCCACCTTGAATCGTTTTGACTCTAGATTCAGCTTAGATAGCCGTAATTAATGTACACCCTCTTCCCCCCTTTTTTGTGTGTGTTTGAGGGCATATAAATCATCATAATCTAGCGGTATAAATTGTCCACGATTATTATGCTTTGCTTTATATAGAAAAGTTCGAAGATTGACGAACATCGCGTCGCCATCCCCAAGACGCGTAGTTTGTTATACTCGTGTCTGTGGATGGGAACGGTGCTCAAGCCACTACTGATTCGTCATCAGACGAACCACATGTAGTGAGTGATATAGAAAGAAAAGTATCGATCCTGTACTCATTTAAAGTAGGCCTAAAGGAAAATAAAAAATCGTTATCATGCTAGTATCAATAACAATAAGTATTGGTATCAAAACTTTAATCTGGGAATTTTTTTTTATCACTTAATAATTTCAACTTTTGCATAATAATAATTGTATTGTCATATCTAGTTAAACACTGAAAACTATAATGATTTAACCATATTATAGTATATTTAGATGTACCACGTCTATTATGTGTTGGAACTCGGAAGATCTGATAGATAATATAAGATATGTTACCATACAGCTCTCAAAATGTATATGAAAATTTAGCTGATGGAAAGTTATTTACTAGCTTTATATGATTAGTAATATATTTTTTCAATCTATATTGTACCCTTCTTTAACCATAGTAAACATTTAAACCCAGCATGAGGTAGGATAGCAAAATAAATTGTTACTTTCGACACCGATACCGGAGTGAGAGCGGAAAAATCAGTAAAAGTATTGATCATAAAAATACTAGTATCGATACTTTTTCACATCCATAACCACAGGCCTTTAATGTTTCAAGCATTAACAGGAAATTCACGGGAACGCCCGAGCCGTACCAAGCCAACGCGCATCTATCGGTCCCACGACCTGTGATAATGTACTCTACGAGCCGAATTCGTCCAAACACGCGCCGTGGGAACGGGCCTTTATGGAGGACAAACCACTAAACCAACCCTGCCAATAAGAGAAGTTTTGAAATATCGTGTTGGCGTGAAGGAAACCAATTTTACTGGTATACTGCCTCCCACCCCCTTTCAATGTGGACATGCAAAGATAATCTTGGCATGTTTGAGCGTAGACTTTTCCTTTGTGTGAAAACGTAATTGACCAGGTTCCGTGGAAAAAAAAACACTCGCTTGACTTTGAGAGGGGAAGTGAATCAAATTGCCAGATAATGTGTTCATCTGACTAATGATTGATTTTTTAGGGTATATTATAGAGAAACGCGAGTTAAAGGTCCGTATTTTAAAGTAAAAAAACTATTTTGACCCAAATTTAAAAAAATGTTTTGGTAAATCCCTTTGGTTTAATTTTTAACAATTAGAGGCCGCTCTTGAAAATTTGTCAAGGGCATCGTGAAATTTGACCAGCACCTTGCCTTGGTATTTAACAATTTTTTTAAATAAGTTGAAATTGATAGGCCTATGCATAGGAAAATTAAACTAAATGTATCCACTGAAGTTAAATTTGATTTATTTTGACCAAACAAGATTTTCGATAAAAAAAATTAAATTACCAATTAAACTTTTAAGCACCTCATCTAGTTTACCGATGACCGGGAGGATCGAGTTTCGAACCCCAACCGGTTGTACTGAGGGTGGTTCCTCCTAAACGATTTCATACTAAAATGCGAGTACATTTCCTCCAAACTTAGCCTTCTCTACCTTATTGGGGCGTATATCTCAGACCTGTAGTTAGACATAGTGCACAGACAAGAATTATTAGTCGACACAACTTCATTATTCATTAATGTATAAGCTATTAAAGTTTATAAACTATGTGATGCTTTCTTTTTCGGCAACTGGAGTATTTTAGTTGTAAGAATATGCACATAAACAAATATCTACGCTTTATGTCTTAAATATCACCCCTACGCTTTATGTTGGATATCACCCTTTTGGTTTTAAAACAAGCTGGAATGTGAGCGACGGTACCTGGTCGTCACCGGAACTAAAGTTCCCTGAACTGTGAAGTACGAACTACAGTTCCAACGGTCTTGAAGAGATCTGTGTGTTGGGCGAACACTTCGCGAGCCGCCACTGGATGAGCGCGAGAGAAGGAACGTCACCGTGAAGCGATGGCCCAGCTGATCGCCACTGACGTCACAAGGACAATGCGTGACGTCAGCTGGGATGGGAGGATGGCCCCTAGTATTGTGCAGAGAATTCCCTCCACACCACCGCAGGAGGATATAAACATACTGTGTGCCATTTACATACTTGCAACACATGCGACACATGTTCGGTAGGCACTCGACTACAGTGCACCAAAAATATCAGGGAGGAAAAGGGGGGAGGATCTGCCCTGTGGGCAGCCTTCTCTACCAAAGATCAAACAGGAGCAGAACAGAACTAGTTTGTATTTAGCTAAGCTATGACATTATGCTTGACTCAGTAACTTCTCTCTAAGGATCGTGGTCGGAGAGAAAATTATATTATATAGATTCTTACATGCAAAGCAAATGTTATAAATAACTTTTTTCTTATCCTTGCCTCTCCACACCCACTATTTCCATTGTTTCTTACCGAACTTGTTTCTAAAGGTAGGCCAGATGTTTTCCCGTCAGAGTTTATTGAAATTTAAATATTTATGAGTAATAATAGATGAAATTATATATTAAGGTTGCTGATGAATTATCATTAATTCTAAATGTATACTTATGTGATTACATGATTAATATGATAATCTTTTAATACACATCAGTAGTGTACCCACGGGGGTTTGAGCCCACCCTACCATAGTTTGGGGATGCCCCGAGATTTACGAGGATCAAAAGAGAAAATAAAATGGGTGGGGGGGAGTGGTATGAAACTAAATGGGACAACAATATAGACCTTGTTTTATAAATAATATAAGGATATACACATTTACCTAATATATATAATTGATGATGTTTGTGACAGTAGGCTTACGTGAAGGTTAAGCCAAATTTAATTTAGGTCTTATTATTTTGTTGGATTATCACGTTTATAATAGTAAAAATATAAATGATCAAGTTGACAATTAACAATAAAAAACCTTCCAGGTGTATATAATGGTAAACAAAAAATTTACCTCTGGCGAATTGGGGGGGACCTTCCCCAAAATCCCATTGACACACCCCCCCACCCCCCTCACACTTCACAATCCTGTGTATGCTACTGAAACATGCAAACTAAAGTAAAGGTTTTATTTAATTTTTCTTTCAGATAGGTAGCCTATAAATTCAAATAAAGAAATTCAAAATAATTTTTTGATATGGCACCATTACCATTATAATTTATTGGCCAATTATTAAGCTAAATAATCTAATTACAAATGAAATCTAGAAGTCATATTTTACCAATTTACATAAGACTCAGGTAAAAGTCTTTCACTTTAGCTTTAAAAAATATTTCAAACAGTTTTGGTGAGAGCTACAAGACAGGCTCTCCTCACTAAAAAATGAGTACACTTTTAAAACATCAATCAATTTGATGTATTTTGTAAAATAAGTTTTAAGTTAAATTCAAGGCTATATTTTTGGCCACTCATAGTAGCTATGTAGAGCATTTTATAACCATATCAAGTTTTTTATGTCAAATATGAATATATTGTTTATCCAAGTTTTCCAGACCAAAACATGACGTTCCTAGTAGCCTACTTTAAATGGAAAGGAAAAGACAAAAAATCTCTTATTTTAACCGTTTTCTGTTAATTACTTGACATAAGAATTCTTAAAAGTCAATATGCCGTTTACAGTGAATTTATGCCCTTTTACTCCGTAATTTAAAAACTATTTTGCAAATGTATCTGAAAATTCCAATAACTTCAAAATATTTCAGAGTTTTTCATGTCCTACCATATTTATTGTCTTTTCCGAGTTTTTCAACTAAGTTATAAACCTTGAAAGTACTTCCTGATAAGCTAGCCTTGAATAACGATAATATGAACCTAAATAGCTCTTAGCTTTTTAACATTTAAATGTAAGAGAATTTAATGTTACATAAAACATAAGTCATCAATATGAAGGTTCAACAATTTAATATATATAGGCTTAAGAACATTTTGAATTTATTATAAGCAAAAGTATTTTTGCAAGTCCAAAGATAACATAAAAGCCTTTCGGATGTTTTTATAACTATCTTCATCGCCATTTCCCCCTCAAGGCTTAGTAAATAATTGTGAATAAACATATAAATAAACTTATTGGCTTTAGGTTACAGACCCCCCCCCCCCCAAACACACACATGTCAATGCATATTTCTTTATATTTTGACATTTACACGTTCAGCATAAGATGGTGAAGTTCTGCCATGTGTGTTTGTTGAACCTTTAATAGTGAGCCCCCCCCCCCTCCCCCCTCAGTCCCGGTTTATTATTTTAAAGTTCTGAGCAATACCAATAAATACAGTCTTTTCATACTTTAAGTTAATCTATTTGGACATCAGACCTCTCCCAAAATTTAATTGATAGATTTGCTTGCATTTTTATTCAAATACTCATTAATAAATAAGATAAGCCCACTAAGCATAATCACAAAAAACCCAGAAAATTGCAAATCCATATCAAATAAAATTAACAAAAATTCCCTGGGCAAAATGAAGAGATATTGTCCATGTTGGCATTTTTATTCTTACAAGTTGTTTCAAATGCAACTTTTACTATTCCCAAAGACATTTCGGCCAAGCCTGTCAACTAATTAGCTTGTTTCTTATTTCTGCATACACGTAATAAATACTCTATACAGGTACTATAATGCTTTTGTTTCCCCAGTAAATATTTATGAAGTGGGCAAATGGTCCCCATAAATTTGAAAATGATTGAATGAATATTTGGCTCTCAAAATGTAACAAAAACGCATCAAACATTATGGTACACACCCATTAACATTCACTACACTTTTAAAAGAAGTGTGGAACCATAAAAAATAAAAGTGATACAAAATCAAGCAAAAATATTCTGAAAATTGATTTTGGCTGAGCTTAGTAAATTTATTCTCCTGTAGCACAACATTGTTGTACTTATTTTGCCTTTGCAGCCCCTAATGAAAAAAAAACCCCACTGGCTAGCAAGGTTTGTTTTTAAAAGGTTAACACAAATTACTAAGTTCCTAATTTTTTAAATGGAATACTATTTCTAAAAAGTATCTGCAGATTAGGCTATAAACAATTAAGAGTTTAAAATAGTTTGAACTAAATTTGTTAGATAAATTATTAATAGTTTCTTTAGGAATTATATCCATACCAAATTTTGGATGTGCGGTCCAAATTACCCACTCAAGAGTTGTGCTTTGGACCATTCAACCACCAAAGTGGGTCCATTCATAGCTAAACAACATACTATTTATAAACTATGTGTTCTGACAAAAATAATGCTGAAATCTATGTTTCATCTTACAAAAATCCTAGACCGGTAGATGGTGACTTATTAATTTTTGGAAAATCTAGCATAGTAGGCTGTTATCTCAGTGAAAACTTTCAAGATAACTCAATGTAGTATACCTAGTCTATGTTTAATGTTGGCTACATACAAAAACCACTAGTGTGATGAATTTGAGTAAATTGATAAGAATGAACACACAAACAAAATTAACTATGAATAATTTATTTATCCTATAACACCTCTCAACCCCCCCATCAATCCTAATTACGGCTTTGCATTGAGGTCATAGCATAAAACATAGTAATTATAGGAAATTACACTTATTGGATCATGGTTTAAGGAAAGTGTGTCAATAATGACACACAGATATACCAACATTATTTGATCCCTCCTACAGAAGAGAAGCTTTTAAGGAGAACCAAGTTTAGGTGGAAGAGAGCACAAGTTGAGTAAGATCCGCGCCTGTACCATTTTTATAGTCGGTAGTTTCCAACCTTTTGAGCAGTTTGATCTCAATTTCTCTCTTTAAAACCATCACAGCCCCTTGAGAGCTTATAAGCATTCAAATCCTTGTTTTTAAATCTTTGTCACTGTTTCTTACCACCCATTGAGGCTATTTAAATTTAATTACAAAAGTGGGGTTTTAGAACAGAGAGGGATTTTCAGATGTTATGCTAGCAGCGTCCCAAGGCTGCCACAGTAAAATAAGTCAGAGAGAAACTAACAGAGTGGGCTAGCAAAATTTGTATTACTTCAACCACTAAAATTTCACACCTACTTATAGTCATTAAAATCACATAAAAAAGAAAGATAAAGCCTCGAAAGGATTGCGACCTCACCCAAAACAGGCCACAACACTCAGGTTGAAAACCAATAATTTTTTATAGAAACAATCCTTTTTTGGCCAAAATACACAAAGTATTGCTTTAGTACCTATGTTAACAGCAATGTGTGTAAACCTGGCATTTTATAAAATGCCAAGGCTTTCTATATAATTCCTAAGTGGTTTTAGCAAATTATGTAATCAATTAGTTTTGCTGTTGTATTTTATACTTTTCGTAGCAAATTTATAGAATAACCAGTCATTATATATTACCAAGAACAATAGCTATCCTAACCTAACCTTACCTAACTACCCTATCCTAAAATAACCTAACCTGAACTTTAATCCTAGGAATTAGGTGAACCTGCCAAAAAACAGCGCAAGACTTGCATATAACGGGATAAAAGAATTGATAATATATTCCGGGACTTCAAAAAGACGAAGAACTTGAAAATAAGTATGAAATACAACCATAATTTTGCCAATCTGGCATTTTATAGAATGCCTGGATTTCACACATTGCTGGTGACAGATACAACAAGTTTGATTTTATACACAAAGTTATCTCAATAGTGCTTGAGTATTTGTGAGGGCATTGTGAAATGTAAACACTACTTTTTCTTTACTTGAAAAGTTTTCAGCTCACATGTCTTTACAAATATTCAAAAACTGTAAAGATTACTTTATGAGAAAAATTAAACTAAACATATCTTGTGAAGCAAGATTTTTATTTATTTTGTCCTAATAAAATCTTTGTTATAAAAACTACTAAATTACTGGGATTAGCTTATGTTCCTTCAACCTGTAGCATGTCACTCAAGAAAATGACATCTACAAACTGTAATCTGCACAAAATACTAAACTGAAATAAAGGAATCCAAAGAAGAGAATTAAAACTGATATATTCTACAATAATATCATTTGTGTTCTACTTACTTTAAGCGGATGTTCCCAGATACAAACAACATGCTTTGACAAATCATTCTGCAAGTATAGCGGAAGCGAGGGTGTGGCAGTTTTAACAAACGTCTGAACCCTTGAACACTCGATGTTGACAAAGGACCGGACTGTGGTTGGTTCAATGCCTCGATCTAAGAGCACTGCTGCCCTAGCGGACTTCCTCGGCAACTCTTTCTCCACTTTTCCCCCCTCCCCCCTTTCCTTCCTTTTCCCTCATTACATGCCCATATTTGGTCCTGTTTAGAGTTAGAAAAAAACGTATATAACGGGTGACCCCTAGGTTCATTGGACTATAGTTCATTATATTATATCCTCGAAGGAGGAACCTCTGCTTTAGCACCTGAATAAGAAACTGGTGGTCTTGATATTTGGGTCGTGGGTCTCATCGCCTCGACAATCTCGGCTGACGTATCAAATATTTGACAAATGTCCAAGTCTTTTAGACTTGTTGTAGTAGTCAAGGAAACTAATTTTGTTTCTGTTAGTCGAAGCAAATATAATGTATTCTAAGTCCTAAGAGTTACTAAGTTTTGTTTCTGTATACTTCTGACTTAGCTTAGTTAGTCGAAGCGGCTAAAATGGCCTTCAGACTAGTTGCCGTAGTCAAAGAAACTAATTGTGTCGAAGCATCTGTAATGTTTTCTAAGTCCTTCAGGCTCATTATTTTAGTCAGAATGACTAAATTTGGTTTTGTGTCAATTTGACTTAATTTCTTTAGTCAAATAGTCTGACTATATATTTTCCCTATGTTCATATGACATAGCTTAAATACAGGGGCTTTGAGCTCTATATGTAATAAGAGCCTTGCTTTAAGGTTCCTCTTCTCCATAAGTTCATTATTCCGTTTTAAGTCCTAATGACTTCACAATATCCCATGACGCCATGGATGTCATGCTCACTTGTTCAAATTTTTTATAGCTACAAGCAGGTTGTCTAACACCTTTATTTGAGGACCAAGTTAGGTAAGGATCTCACAGCATTCTTGTTGGCACCCCTGTTTCTGTGTTACTATTTTGGGAGAACAAAGTAAGGAGCACGGCTAGTGTTGTATAGTGGCTGGCACAGATAGTATTTTCATTTGACCCTTGTTGGCAACTCATTAGTCCAAGTATTGGAAGTTAGTGTGTACTAGATTTGATGTATACCCCAGGGAGTGGGTAATGGTGTAAATGTACTATTGTAGTGCTCTGGCAGTACCCACTGGGAAAGGACCGGCCATAGTACAATTTTGTGTTGACACCTGATTGTTAGCCATCTGCTAATGTAACTGACAGACCGCCCTCTCACCATTTATTATTTAGTGTGTCTATTGGACCTTTCTTAATTTCAAATCAAGCTCGTTAGCTTGGCTGACCTTTAGCTTAGTAACTTCTAAAACTATATGATCTGCAGTTATATTTTTATTAGTAAGTACTTCACCATGTTTTCTGTTTAGACCCTTCTGGTGGTAGTCTGGCGCTAGCCCGGCTGTTTTGGAATCCAATATTCTCTATCAACTTAACCTCCATTTGATTTTTTCGTGTTGTCTTGGACACGTATTCTCCCGTGCTACGGGAAGTTCCTATATTATTGGAGTTGTTAAATCCTATCATATTTGTCAGTTTAAAATTTAATGTTTTCCTTTATATTTCTAAAAGTTATATGTTTTCCTTAATCAATTTAACGGACATTTATTACTGTTTTCCTGCTATCAATTGTAACCCTATATCATATTTTTATGTTTTTTATAATAAATCTATTATTATTACCTATTTAATTCTCTTACTCTTATGTTATTATTAGCACCGCATCTTACTACCCGTTCAGGTTATACGCACTTACGCTAATGTGTAATGGTAGGGTGATTGTGAGATGAAATGGAGGACCTACAGCTTAACGTGGAATCCAAACCACGGTGGAGGCCTGGCATTCCCCACATTCACAAGATGTCTTCTTACTCTTATGAAATATTTCCCAGTCTCTACTTTATTATACATTTACTTTGTAATAGTTATTGTTACCTCCTCTACATATTAGGGTGAAGGGGAAGTGATGATATAAGCCCTACCTTAAAAGAGTTACAAAAACAAAAAATAATCATTCACAATGGAATACAATCATCAAGTCTACCCTGGAGGATATAGAGTAGTCAGTTTTGATGTTAAATGTTAGGTTAATAGAGTGCTAATAATTTTTACAGTTAGTTCCCTCGAGGGACTGTATTTCTGGAACCATTCCTGTTTATAAAAAAAATTGTCAAAGATTCTAGAATTATTTTTTTTGACCCAGAGTAGGCTCAGGTAAAGAAGGAAACTCACCATTAAGCCCATATTTCTCCTGGTTCCTCTTCACCTGGTCTTGCGCAAGACCTTTCTCTGCATCAGTTCCAAAGTAATTTAAAACTTCATCCACGGTTTTGGCGTGGGCGTCGTCCATGGCTGCTTCTTATGCAGACTTCACTCGTTGAGATTTACAGTCTCCTGGCGTTCATTCACAAACACCAAAAGACGCTGGCAAGTTCTGAAATTAAAAATATATAAATGTTATTTTTTAAGAGGTTACAGAAAATACGTTAAAAGGAATACCAAATTACCTTCTCAATCAAAACTCTTTTTAAAGTGAAGAGTATCTAGAAAAGGTTAACTCGATGAAATGCATATATAAAAACTAAACAAACTTTTGGAACCATTATGTGAGTGAAATTAATTCATTTAAATGGTAACTCTTCAAGTTACCCTATAATGTATTTTCTTCAAATTATCAATCCTTAAGGTGGGTGTGTAGAAAGCATCTTAAAGTCAGTATTTTTGGTCAAAATAAATCAAATCTCTCCTGTAAATCAAATCTCTCCTGTAGTTACATCATTTAATCGGCTACACACAGAGACATCAATATCAATCAAGGGTGTTTGGGGATTAAATGACAACTTTTTCTCTTAATTTAAATATTTTATAATCTAATACCACTATGATAATGATAGATATTCAACAACTGTTGATATCACCAAGTTAAGAAAAATAAACTATGTTTCTACTGGAACAATATTTGATTTTTTAGACCATAAAAAGCTTTGATAAAAAAACTGCAAAAATACTGCCCTTAACTCGTGTTCCCTTCAACCCCACTTTAAACACATTATATTATTCTTTTTTCTAAGATTAATAAGAACTTATTTCCCAAGCCATATAGGTAGAGAGTTGGTTCATGGAGTCTGGGAAACAGGATACAGAATGAAGATTAATGTTAAGCACTGCTCAAAAAAATAAATAACTGTGAACACAAAGTCAATGGTTGACACACAATAATATTAGGTTTACATACATTTTAGCAATCTGTGTTGGGTTGAATGGAAAGACAGAGTGAAAATTTTTGGTTTATAAATAATAGTAGCTTATGGTTAATCTTATACCCAATAACATACCATCTGAGTTTTTACTGATGTAGGGACATCAACTACTTTATACTGGAACTATAATTCAGACACAAAAATGTTGAACTATATAAGTTATTTTAATGTGGATTTTTTCAGGCTCGAAACACTACATGGCTTATTATTGTTTTGAACAACACCTATAATACATATTTAATGCATTCATATTACACCTATTTTTGAAGCAGTACTATATATAAAAAAGTAGGCTATGTTTGCACTAAGGACATGTACAAAAGTGTGCTCCCTACCAAAATTACCCTCGACTTTGTTTACAAAGAATGGTGGTATGCCTGCTAGTAGTTAAAATTATGTTTATAATATGGTAACCCATTATAAGTTACATAAAATTGGCATACAGTATTCGAATTATAAGAGTACTGTCTTGCACAATATCAGCTAAAAGGTCTTAAATGGAGGTCTTTATTAGCTATGATTCAGCCATTTAATGCTGCAGTGTGTGTGAGTAGAAAATATACTTTCAAGTCAGGTTTTGTTGTGCATCACATATTACTCGGTAGTAGTTTGTGTTATTCGCATATATACACTAAAGTGAAGGCCTATATAGGACTGAGAAATGTATAATTTTTAGGAATATAGTAGGTACTTTCATTTTCTGGGAAAGAGACAGTTTAGAAAATTAAAATACCCTGGGTGGTAATCATTAAACCAGATGAGGTGATGCTCACCTCCCCCACCCCTTACCCCAACCAAACACACCAATATAGGTTTGAGTCAAGTTGGTTCCAAGTGGAAACCATCATGATTTTAATCAAATAAAATGGGACCAGTTAAACTTGTGAACATTATTAATAACAAATAGGCTACATTTACTTCCACACTTTGACACCAACTCTTTTGCCCCCCTCCCTTTTCACATGTTTCATTAAACATCGGTGAAAGCACACAGTTCATAATAAATAGCCTTATGCCTACAGTACTATTTATTAGGTATTCAACATATCAATTTGGTTAGTTTCTAGGCAAAAACTTTAGCCAACCAAGTTATCAGACTGTATATTTAACATCATAAAAATGTATCAATGGTGAATTGATGACTAGGGGATTAAGTGTTGAATCTGTTCTAGAATTATAAACGTGAGACAGTAAGTTT
Organism: Timema shepardi; assembly: GCA_902151425.1. Classification (NCBI taxonomy): domain Eukaryota; kingdom Metazoa; phylum Arthropoda; class Insecta; order Phasmatodea; family Timematidae; genus Timema; species Timema shepardi. The sequence continues at coordinate 81,856 of CABFVX010001602.1, read as the reverse complement.
TACCTATATTTTCTGTAAATTAGTTTCAACTGATTAAATGGAATTAATGTAATCGAGATATAGATATCCCAAATTAAAAATTCCAAAAGTACTTAAGATTAATTTTTCCTAAGAGTGTTAACACCAGAAGAAACATCAAATGAGCTGTGGTGGCTGCACAGTCTAATGTTCTACTCTTGCAATAGACTAGACTGTCGATAATAGAGAGATCAGTCTAGGACTCTGAGGGAGGTTTTCCACTCTTATTCCATGCATAGGTGGTTACAGTTACTCTATATTCAACCTTCCTCATCTCTAACACATTAGCGTTATTAGTATCTACATAGATGTATAACCCGAACGGGTAGTAAGACGCGGTGCTAAAAATAAAAGTAGTAAAGAAACCAATGAATGCAAGCCTTTGTAGATCTGTTATGTTCATAAATCATACTTCAATTTTTTAACATCAATAAGTTATTTAAAATAATTTTAAGGGCTCGATTTTTGTATCCCCTCCTATCTTCCGTGTTTCCTATCTATCCCTCCCCCACACCCGTGCCCCCATCATATAACTCACTATTTTTTTCAAGTATGATAAGCTCTAGGTGCAAGCTCTACAATTTAACCCCTCCACCGCAAGCTGCCACTGGAGAAAATTTTCCGATTCAAAATTTCTTTGAAAATTTTCATCTCTATCTAGAATTAGTTATAATTTGAAAGCTGTGTGCAGATATAGTTAGTCAATTATGAAAGAGCAAGTAAAAAAAAAAGAACGAGGATTAATTATTTCATTTAAACATTATCAAAAACTTAACAGAAAGTTGGTAAACACAAAGGTACCATACCAGTATAATTTCTATGTGGTTAGGCTACATTACCAGTACTGTAACTGTATGCAAAATCTTAAAATTAAATAAAATTGGTTGTAAATTAGTTCATTAACTATGTAAATTTAATAAAAAAAATAGTTCTAGCAATATAAAACTTAAATTTTATTTATTCATTTATTTTTGGAGGTATTAAACATGCACTTTCTGAACCTACTGATTATATCAGTACATTACTTATAAATGAACATACTAGATCAGACAACACCAAGCTCCCAGTCGTTAATCCATCACTGTGAAAGAGGAAACCCACATTTCATCAATGATACATTTTTCAAACCTGGTGCTCTTAACTCAGCAGACAGACTTGTTACCAACAAAGTTAGGAGATTAAACCAACTTAAATTTAATTTCAAGCTTAAAATCAAGTCATTTGTATTACTACTGGAGATTGGATATAAGAAAATTAGTTTCCAAATTGATATAAATTTATTCTTTCTCGCACACTAACCTAGAAATATAATGCTGTATTATATATACTATCTGATAGGAAAAAGGATATGAGAAATTTATAAATAGTGTATTATGTATGTAGGCCCTAGGTTATGTTTTAGAAATAGGGTCAATTTTGTCACGTAATAGGAACTATAAGTCAGATTTCACACATTCTAATCTCAGATATGCCAGGATCATAATGTATGTTTCTTAGCTTAAAATAAAGTCTAGCCTGACTTTACTTAGTGGATCAGTAGATGATATGAAATAAAACTAATGGTTTTGTTTTGTGTGGTGAAAAAATAGGTTAATGTGCCCTATGTTAGAAAATAGCTTAGGTACATTAAATAATTGTAAGATAAAAAGTTTTAGTTCTAATACTTTAATAATAGTAATTTAGTGTGTGTTAGGCTACTTGTCCCTAAAAAAAATTAGACATGGTATTAGGTTTTTTCTATCCCCGTATCTTACTCTCCTTTCAGGTTTTAGGCATACACATATTATAATTATTAATGAGGTAGGGGTGAGGAAGGAAGCATTTGAGGTGTGTTGAAGTGGGTAATAGGATTTTAAATTAAAACTATATCTCAATATTCTCAACCCAACATTTTATGCAATATTTTAGAAAATTAAACCTTGTCCATTCCTATAGAACTAAGGGTACTATGATCTTAAATATTTAAGTGATTTTACCATCTTTCCTTCAGACAAATATTACCTAAAGTAATGATAGGTAACTTATATTTGTAATTTTTGATTAAAGGTTACCGGCAAGCCTTCCTAAATAGTTTTGACTAGTTCTTGAATTCATAGACATAAAACTATTTGTGGCACATGTAAATTAGTTCTATTTTATTTATAAAACATATTAATTTGATGTTCTTAGGTTCTTGGCAAATTATCATATTTCCATTTTAGCAGATGTGTTGATCCTCATTTTTAACTTATGAAGGTTCTTCATGACAGTTTATAGGTCTAATTTATGTAACAAAAGTAGCCTATATGTTCACTTTTTTTTTACTTTTATGACCTTATGGATACTCTGTTTTAACACTAAAAATGAATCTATATTTAGCTGAAGTATTAGATTAAAATATTTTTCTCTATAAAATTAACATGTGGACTAACCACAACAGGCCATATTCAATGAGGTGAGCCATGTTATAATGTAATAGCCTATGTAATATTTAGAAAAATTTGAAAAATAAAGCAAGAGTTCCACTTAAAACAACATTATGAAGTTAACCTAAGTATATTTACAAATTTACTTTATGGAAGGTTGAAACTCTTGGGCTAATAAAAACTGTGCATAGACTAATTTAAAACATACTTTCCTTTAATAAGGGTTGTTTTAATAGAATGAACCATAGGCCCTAATCAAGGATGAGCTGAAATTAATGTAATGTTTTGCTAAAAAGTGAAAGCAAATGACCAAATAAAACATTTGTATATCTAAAAATAAAACAATATAGGCTTTTTTTTTGTAGTTGGCCTAGTCCTTTAGGTTAATGTACCTAGTTATAATTTGCCAGGAGCATTGGTTCAACGGTTGAATCTTTTATGAATGCTATTTAGCTCAATTAAAACCATTTAAATCAACAAATTAAATAATCTAGAAAATGATTGTAATCAATTAAACACACTGCAAAAAAAGTATATGGCACATTTAGGAATTAAAAACCGGAAATGATAACGTAAAACTTACCAAAGAGCCAAGGTTTCTTGGCATATAAACTCTACACGCCGAAATATGTTACACTTAAAAAACTTAAAAATCACAGATACGTCTCTTACTCTACCTACACAAATACGTTGTGCATCACCAACTACAATAAACTATCATAAATAACATAAAACAATACGCGTGGAACGGCACATTAATGAGAAATTCATGATTTACAAATCCTTCGCCTTGTGACGTGCTTCTCTCTAGCCCAACAAAACTTGTTCTGCTTGCGCAGTGACACTACGTGGAACGTTTTCGAACTAAATTATTTCCAATGACATCTTAAAAATATTTTATAAATCTGTATGAGATTGTAAGAATATATAAATAAACAATAGATTATACATATATTTTAAATAATAATTTAATGTGTAATTTCTTGCTAGTAAGTTTATGGCAAAATTGTTTCCAATGCAAAAATTGTGATCAGAGAGCATGCCTCATGTGGAGTAATTTCATTGGTTCACGGAGAAAAAGCACGTGACCATTACACAAGATTTCCCAACGTGCTTTTTACGCGCTATTTTTAAAAAGAAAATAGTCCCGTACAAACCACACTTGGTTAATTGTAACAAAATTATAAGTATTTAAATCATATACAATTACTAATATGGTAATAGTATATATTTAAAATTGGCATTAGTCTTATAAATGAATGAATGATAATTTATACCAAATAGCTTAAATTTAAAAAAAATTATTCATCTTTGAACAGAAAATTTGACATAATCAATGACAGACAATACGTGTACACATTTTATTTTAAAATTATACTATCTATAAAACTAGAATATACTCGATTGTTTTACCTGCGGAAACAATCCTAGAACGAACCAAACAGAAGCTAAAAGGCTACTTCAAAGCGATCTCTCGCACCGTCCCATCGTTTTTGCCCCCGGGGAAAAGGCCATGTTGCCAAATCGCTCACCGGGGAGCGGACACTTTTAGCATATTGGATGACTTTCTTAATTATTTTGGCAAGGAGAGCAAAAAGATGTCGGTCTGAGCCAGCAGGCTAGGTAAAACGAGGACAGAGATAGGAATGAAGGCTAGCACTATTAGAATCTGACCCGGCTGGCCAAGGATTATCATAGTAGAGGAGAAGGACACAAGAGAACACGACTAAGTCGAGGAAGCGACTGACCAATCAGATGTATAGCCTTACCATTCAATATTTAGATTATTTTATTATTACATTATTCATTTTTCTGCTTATACCTACATTATACTCTCTTAATGAAGGTTTACCTATCTTTAAAATTATTTACATACTACCTCATTGTTATTTCATTACCCCTTCTCTACCTCCAAAGCTCAGCCTTTTTTTATGCTTCACGTCTTACTGCCCGTTCCGGCTATCCACGTATTTAATTAATTTGATTTTTTTTGGGCCCCACGTCTCACTTATTTTAGATACGCCAGGAACGGGCCGAAAGAAAAACCTTTTCGTTCAGGCCTAGTGTGTTTTATAGAGTAATGATATTAACCTTTTTTGTTCAAGTAGCCCCAAATATAGTTTATCTTCCATGTTGTACCCTCAAAGTTGTTGGTGCGTAATGTAAGTTATACATATTCTTTAATCTACATCGATAATATATACAATTATTTATATCCAAAACAATGTTTTAAATAATAAGTTTTGAATGAAAAATAATTATACTTATATACATGTATATATTTTTTTTAAATTTTACTTAGGCTGCTCCTTGAGATGTATTCGCCTAAACCCGAGGGTATGCTTACCACAGGTTGAAAGCCACCCTCCTAGACAGGTGTTTCCCTAGCTCTCAGAAGTCGAGTACCCCTTTCGGTGCTATGGTCTACACTTATAAAAAAATTTTGTGTGTCAATATTCTAGTATTTTACTATCTTGTTAGTATTTTTTTATTATTGGTAGGTCCTATTAACTATAAAAAGTTACTGCTGCAGATGGGTGTACGTATAAATACATCAAAGTTATAATATTACATTTTAAAATGTAAAACATGTTTTTATTTCTAAGTTTAATTGTATTTAATAAGGCTGAGTTTAGATCTGAAAGACCATGATTCGATAATATGGGGTTCCCGTCAGATTTTAACATGTGTACAAACTTATACTTGAGTTTTCTGGGACGTTATTACACATGATTCCCGTTTACAAGGAGGTCAAGGTTCGAACCCTAGCTGAACGCAGTTGTTGTTATTTTTATTAAGGTTTGCCCAGCCCATTTTTTCAACTAAACGCAGTCACTACCCTCCTAATGACTACCCTATAGATTACATTTTTGGTAATTTTTAAATGAAGATAAAAAGTTGTCATTAAATTCCAAAACACCCTTGACAAACATTCAAGAACGGTTGAGATCACCATGTGAAGAAAATTAAGCTTTATATTTTTACAGAATAGTTATTTGAAAGCAATTTTGATAATTATAAAAACTTCAAAAATACTTCCCTTAACTCATCCTTCCTTTCACCCCACCTTAAGTTAAATTGGTTTTAGATAGTTACATATATAAATCGGACTCGTTAAATATACAGTAATCCCTATAGTCTGAATTGAGTGGGATCGGGCCCATCTCTAACATTAGAAAACTCGAATAAAAATAGTAGCTGCCAACATAAACCCGATTTTCTTAGCGAATTTCCAACTTTTCTGCTGTGTACAACCACTCTTTCTTTACATCACCATGGAAACTCTGTTTTGTGCATGATTGTACATTGGAGGGATGAATTTTTTCGCTTTGGTTTAAAGTAATAATAACTCAATTCTTACTTTAGTGGTATGATGCAATAAAGAGATTGCTGGGAGAGAGGTTGTTTTAAAGTTCTTTAAGGTGTTTGATTACATTTTAGCGTAATATTTATATTTAGCAAATATCCACTAGTGTGTTTGAATTATATTTAATAAAGAAAATCGTGAATAAGTACGTATTATTAGGATTTGTAAAAAAACAAACTATCTCTCGTATTCGTCGTATTTTTCCGTTTAACCACTCATACAGTTGCCCCATGGCTTCTTTGGTGGTGACTGACAGTCCACAGCTGACTTCTGACAGATGCTAAACACATGTTTTTGCAGATCATATGGTTCGGCGTAGGGATACATAATTTGGTCTGGTAACTTTTTAAAGCTGTTAGCTGTCAGTCAACACCAAAGAAACCGTGGGGCTTCTGTACATAGTCCATCCTATGTAAAATGGCGTTCCCTTTGACGTATCCCCTACCTAGAACTATTGAGATTCTAATAATCGTATACTTTAATAATATCAATGCGTTTCAAAGAGTTTTTCTTCCACCATTTTATAGCTACTCGTCCCCGTGGCTTAGTGGTGGTCATTCACGGCTATAAGGGAATTTGGTTCGATTCCGAAAATACGGCTGTAGAACGTTAGACTCACTCCCACTGAAAAGCTAACCTTTTGGACCAATCTATACCCTGATGCTGGTTGAAGTAACAGTTTAGAAAATTCAAACATATTTATTTCCGGTCAACATTGATAACATTTTACTATATTAATTGTATTTTATATGTACTGATAATATACATCAAAAAGGACAGCTGCAGATAAAATGACTTATCTATGAATATATTAAAATCGTTTTAGTAATGTTAGTAATTTACAGATACTGTCCTTCCTACAAAAATCATACCTATAAACAGGACTTTTGGCGCAGCCTTAATAAGAAAATGGAAGGTCTTTTGAACCAACCAAGATAGTACGTTTGGACTAATGAGAAACAATATTTTCCCTCCTATCATAACCTAACCTTTAGCGTTAATAGCTTTTGAGAAGAAAGCGCCACAATAAATTACTATCAGTGCAGCGATACTTCATTTCACTCACCGCTGCGGGTTCAATGATTCATTAAAAATGAATACCCAATGACCGTCAGCCCACTTATTTAGACAATTGAATTGTAGTTTCATGTGTTCATTAAATATAAAAATTTATACTTTTATTAATTTTTAATAATCATTTAAAAAAATGAAAACAAAATGAACAGTAATAACATGTGCATTGTTTACTGAATTCATTTTTATTTTAATAAAATGGGTCTATTTAAATTTCGAGCCGCTTCAGTGTCCGCATGGTCTAACGCACTATACTCGTGTTAGACTAGACTGCCGAAGACGGGGAAATCGAGGTTTGATCCCGGTCGGGTGCACTGAGGGTATTTGATTCTAAAATTATTTTCCACTCTCCTTTCACGCAAATGCGGGTGCACTTCATCTCAATTAAACCTTCCTAATCCCTAAGCCCTTCTAGTAATTAGTAGATAAGCGTATAACCCGAACGGGTAGTAAGATGTGGTGCTAATACAAAATGACGTTTTAAACTGCGATCACCTGCGACTTTGGATTGGATTTAATCCTCAATTATTTACCAGTTTTCTTATTCGGGTTTACAGGTCGGGCAGCCTTTAATTCAATTTGTGTGTTGACGCTCTAAAAATTAAATGGTATTTGATAAGTCTCCGCATGATCAATAAAATACGACACGTGTTACCAAATTATTTTTTCCATGGGGAAATTAATAATTTAAAATGACTCGCCAGAACTCACCTTCAGGCTGCTGCGCTTAGCTATGTTTAAACGTTGGGCCAGTTTCATAGTCAGGTTGAGTACGCCTCAAGTGGGGCGCTATATTAAATACAAGATGACACCGCCCTAGACCGGAATTGAATGGGACAGGTTTTTTTTTAACGTAAAACTGGTTCATCCCATTCGGGTTTAGGTAGGTGTCGTCTTGTATTTTGTATAACACCACACTTGAGGCATACTCAACCTGACTATGAAAACGGCCCGTGACTTAATACATTTTCGCATACATCAATACTGGCTTTAGAAACGAGTTAGAAGTAAACAAACACACAAATTAGGAATTAACGGATGTTTTCACAGCCACGTCAAATGTTCTGTGACCAACTTGGTCCAAGGATTGCGCCAAATATTCTACGCCGGAATATAAGAGATGGTCCATCTATTCAAATAGCGATAGAGTTGTGTGTGTAGTATTAGGTATACTGTCCTAAGTTAAGATGTTTTTTGATCAGAAAGTCCTACTAACTGTTCAGGTTATATGTATGTATGATAATTATTCTGATGGGGTAGGGATGAGGAAATAAGTATTTTAGAAGTAATATACCCATATTGCGTGGAAGGAGAGTGGGAAACCATTTAGGAAAAAATCACCCTTAGTAGACCCGACCGGGATTTGAACCCTAATATCCCCGTCATCAGTAGACCAGTCCACCATGAGAGTGATGCCTTAAACCGTTAGGCCATTGAAGCGGGTAAGCTAGTTTTAAACAATGTGTTGAATTTTTTTTTTCGAGCCCACATCTTATTAACCGTCCTGGCTCTCAGCATTTAATTCCACTAATTAAATGTGGAGGGTAGAATTTAGAGGAAAATATATCCGTATTTTCGAGAAAGTGGTAAATCTTTTTTAAAAACACCCTTATTACAGCCACCCGTGATTCAAGACCAGACTTCCTCGTGAGTGATAAACTAGATAGACTCCTTGTTTCGCGTGTCTCACCGATGAGCGTATGATAGAATCTGTGTGTTTAGAAAGTTAATAAAACAGTTTCATCTACTTAATGGTAAATGTATAGGCTTACACTACGAGGATCAACACGGTTTGACACGGGGAAACAAAAGCCAAGAGAGAAAACTAGTAGTTCTACAAATAAAACGCTCAGAGTCCTTGTGCCAATACATATGAAGGGCACAGGGAGAAAAGGCGGTAAGTCCAATTTAAACTCTAATTGAGTTAGTGCTGTCATATTTTAGTCATGAAAACTCTCTTTAAGCTATGGTTAAAAGAGATCTGTGTGGTTTTTAAAGTAATTAAAACGAACAGTATTTTCTGCAGCCCTCATGAGCATTTGCGTGGAAAGAGAATAGGACACCATTCAGAAAAAACACCCTCATTTTACCCAACAGGAATTCAAACCCTGATCTCCCCATCATGAGAAGGCCAGTATAATATGAGAGTGACTCCTTAGACTGTTTGGCCATTGATCTGGGTTACTTAAAAGTAGCTCTATTTTTTTATATGTCAGACTCTTCTAGTGAAAATTGAATTATGCTTTTACCAAACAAGCCCGCATCCTGTAAGAAAATACTCTCCAATATTATTTAATAAAAATCACAGAAGTTAGAGTTTCAAGACAATTTTGGGAATAAATTTTTGCTTTATATACTTTGATTAAGTAGTGTCTTAAATGGATTGAATTTCAATGCATAGTAATTAGGGTGTGAATGTAGGGAAAACCAGAAATGGTATGTGTTTTTGCAGTTTTTATAGCAAACTTTTTTTTTGTAAAAAAAAAATGCACCATTAAAAACATAAGAGTTTAATTTTCTTTATGGGGATATCGACGGTTGTTGAATATCTGCCATGAACATAGCGGCATTAGATCAAAAACTTTTTAAATGAGTAGAAAAAGGTTTCATGAAATTCCAGGACATCCTTGACATATATTCAAGAACTGTTGAGGTCACCAACACAATGTGAATAAAATTAAACTCTATTTTAGTACTGAAGCTATATTTGATTTATTTTTTAAAAAATTATGTAAAAACAGTTTTCCTCGAGTTTTCTACATCCCCATATTAAGTACTACACTAATTAATCTTCTCATGTTGAGTTTTATAAACATTAGAAAAGTTTATATTCGCCTAGATATATTCACTAAGTTATCCTGTCGTTTAGTTACATCAGAATATCATATAAGTTTTCATTTGAAGGATGTATATATATATATATATATATACACACACACACACACACACAATATTATATCTCAAAGTCCTGGAAATATATTTTTTTAAATTTAATTTAAAACAGAAACATCTTTTAACCATAATCCTGAGTGTATTATAAAAGTCTCATGATTATATAATAGATGAGAGCACTGACTCAATTTGAGGTAAAATCGGAATTTCCCCCCTTCCTTCTCCTCTACCCTTGATATGTATTTGAACAGTTGTTTTTGCCACTTTGAATAACCTTTCAATGAAACTATAACAAAGCCTGTGTTTTATGTGAGAAATTTAAAACAAATCCTTCTTCCTCATTTTACCACCCGTGAGGGGTATTTTGCATGGGTGGGAAAGAGTAATTATTATTTAGCACCACGTCTTACTACCCGTTCGGGTTATACACCTGCGTACTAATTACGCTAATGGCTTAATGAAGAGTAAGGTTGCATTTAGAGGAAGTGTACCCACATTTGCGTGGAGGTAGAGTGGAGAACCATTTGGGAAAAAAAACCTCAGTAAACCCAACCAAGACTCGAAAACTGGTCTCCCCGTCATCGGATGTCTAGTTTAATGCGTGAGTGACGACTTAGACCATGCGCCCACCAAAGTGGGTTGCTAGTATTCCTTATTAATAGAACACAAATTCGGTCACAATATGTCCTTTTGTGATTTTTTAAATAATATTATGCTAGGGATAGTGAAGTTTTTAAGAACCGTTGCGTCACCCACATACTCTGCAGTAGGCCCAAAAGTGACGCGAAAATATTAATATATTTCTAGGATGAGCAAAATAAGGCAAAAAATAATAATTGTGAAAGGTCCATGCCGTGACCAACATTGTTAAGATCTTGCATTAAATTATAAAAATGATCTTTTAATAGACAAAATTTTATATTTTTTCTTTCCTTTTTAGCACCGCTTCTTACTACCCGTTCGGGTTATACGTTTATGTACTAATTACGCTAGTGATTTTAGGGATTAGTAAGGTTATATTTATAAGAAGTGGACCAATTTTAGAAAAAAAACATCTTTTGTACACCTGACCAAGATTATAACCTAACTTTCTGCGTCATCAGCAGTATATTCTGCTGCGAGAATAGCGCGTTAGACCATGTGCTATCAAAGTGAGTTTTTGTATCATACTACAAGCCAATATATAATTAATGCGGTTAGAACGCTTAACTGACTTAATTGGTCGGGGGTTTGATCTCAGGCGGTCAAGTTAAGTATAGTTTATTTTTATCCCTAATATGGGTTATTCATCTTTTCTTTAAATTAATAGTAGTACACTTACTTAAAAATCCACCCTTGTCATGTTTTCTTGGTTTCGTTGTTTTAAGCTTCTGATCGTCATAGCTAGTATTAAAGCGTAATATAATGATATCAATAAAAGTGTTATTTTATTATACCCTCGTAATGAATATAGTTTTATTTTTTTATTTCTTATTAGGCTACAAATATAAATCTGAAGTTATTTTCTAACTTTACTTTGTCATATGTAATATAAATTGTTCTCGATAACTTTGTTTTTCTCTGCCATTTGAAAAGTTATCATAAACCGTATTCCTCCACCTTGCAATATTTATTTTGCGAGCACCGATCTTAGTATCTACCCAAACTAGCCATGTATTTACACTAATTGGTAAATGAGGAAAGTTGAATAGAGAAAAATTACCCTCACGTGGATAGAGGGGGTGAAAATCCATTTAAAGGAAAACTTCACAATACACCCAGCTGGGATTCGAACCTCAATCTTCACACCAGTAAACCAAACCAGATGAGATTTTTTTTTAACTTTGTCTATCCATCCAGCGTATACACATTTAATTACACTAATTTAATAGGGATTATGAAGATTGAATTTATAGTTAATATATCTGCATTTGTGGGAAAAGAGAATGAGAAACCATTTGAGAAAAACTACTCTTAGTACACCCGGCTGAGATTCGAACTCCGACCTTCTTGTCAGAAGAAAGTCAGACTAGGTGAGCTCAACATCTAGTACGCGTGCCCACAGGTGCGAGTCTTTATAAACATGATTGTCAGTTTGGCAATCAAAGACAATTTACATCACATTTCGAAGCGACAAAAACGTATTTACAAACTGATAAATTAATATTAAACTGGTTTGATCAACTTTTCAACCAAACAAAAAAAATTAGCCTAAGCTACCTTGAACGGGAAATACACAAATAAACAAATAAATAAATAAATAAAATAGATGTATCAGTTTTTCCTTAAGTTTTTTTTTGTTATAAAATATTGCAGAATGTACGGTTTATGTGTTTATTTGGGAGGAACTTTTATAAGAAATGCTTTCTGGCACTTTAAAATGAAAGTTTAAAAGGTGAACGATATTGATTACATTAATCCTTATTTCATTAAAATATCTACGGCATACACGTGTTAGAAAGTGTAAAAAATCACCCGAATTTAGATAGATACATATATTCATTTAAACAAAAATAAGAGGGGTGTTTGCAGATAAATGTATCCTTATTGCAAAAATATCACCATCAATATATTAACTTAGTATTCACGTTGGCAACACTGACACAAAACACATTCGAAACTTGGCGGCAAATAATCCATATGGTTTGAGACGAGGCACCTTCTTCAATGATATTTTTTTTTAAATAACACACCTTAAAGCACACGATTGCACATTAAAAAAAATCACTTCGTAGCACTATCAAAATCCAACTTACCGGCTGTCACTTGTGGTCCCAAAATTTGCACAAAAATTCGAATAAAAAAAGTGTATTTACAAAAAAAATATATTTAAATATCACTGAGGGGCCCCTTTATCTGGTTGGAATATTATACCCCCATGATATTTAAATAATATTTAACTATAAAAATGTATGTTAGAAATAAGGCAACGCCTGCGCTGCTGGGCGAAACGGGGGCACCATTGCCCTGTGTCGGTTTCTTAAATAAGCTCCTGTCGCGCGCCTGGCGTTGGAACCTGGAACTAGCCGCGTACCCGGGCTACAGATAGCGAGCTATGCTTGGGAAAAATGCCAATAGGCCCACGCTTCGGCTATTTCATCAGGAGCCCTGTCCGTAACTACACCGCCTGAGCGGTTTTTTTCTCTTTCTTTCTCTCTCTCGAGAGAAACTTCAATCAGAAAACTCAATTTTACGAATTAAATTAATTTGAACTTGATTCGGTTTTTGTGTAGTTATTTTCACCCTTCATTAGATCGCACGGCAAAAGTGAAGGGAAAACGTTAAATTTATTTCATAGTTGAAAAAAAAAACCAATACAAAATCAAATCTAATGCTAAAAAGTCTTAACCGTGGCCAATATCGATAAGGTATTGCACTTTAATCATTGGTTCGAATTCCGATGAGATAACAATTTAATTCTCGCCGAGTCTAAACGTAGGTAGAGGACGGGAAACTTGTAGTGTTTTAGAATTTTTATTAGTTCTCCGTCTTACTGCCTATCTGGGTTGTACGCATAAGCACTAACTATGCTAATATGTGAGGTATGAGGATGGTTGAATTTAGAGGAAGTGTACCCGAATTTACGCGGAGGGGGAGTAGAAAGCCATTTAGAGAAAACCACCCTCTGTACATCCAACCGGTATTCTAACCTCAATCACCCCTTCATCGGTAGTCATGCAACCACAGAAGTGTATTAGAGTTTATTAATAAATGCTAATGATCCTAGTTATATGATACGTATCTCTTTATATATAAATTACAAAATAATTATCTCGGTTGATATCATTTAGGCCTACCAAGTTCTGGTTATCATTAAGAGTATTGTTTGAATATCATTGTAGCATAGCTCTAATAATTAGCATTATACATTTATTTATCATCAAACCGGGTTCGATTCCCGGCTGGTACTGGTAAATTATTTTTAAAGGGGGAATAATTCCCACGGTCACCAGTGTTTTATTATTTAGGTTTAAGTTAGGTTAAGTGTTACTACTGGTTCCATACCCTCATACTCAATATCATCATCCCCTATCTCACCTCATCGGGACATTGAAAGAGCCTCCGCGGAAAGGGCGTACGATTAGTACATTCGGACATCCCCTGGGCAACGGTACACTAGTATCGGCTAATATTTCTTCTACTGGGCGTATAACCCGAACGGGTAGTAAGACGCGGTGCTAAATATTCTTCTTCTACTGGACTACGATTGATGCCACCCAGACACGCCATTATTATTATTATTATCATCATCATCATCATCATCATCTTAATTCTTGCCAAAATGTAAAAGCTTGATTAGTTTAGGTTAAATTAGCTAAAGATAAGCACATTTAGTTTGGTAAGTTAAAGATAAACTTATATGCTAATATAGTTATTTTAGATTAATTTAGATTAATTAACGAAACATATGGTTTAAATCCCTTAAAATCCTATATTATACCTACCAAACCTTTGTTTTTCCCCCTGCACATTGAATATCTGAGTTATAGTCAAATTTCAACCTTTTGTATTTTTTGTTTTAGGGGGCGTTCAAGTATTACGTAAGCATCATAAGGGATGGAGGGGGTTTGAGCTTTTATTATTTTTGCTGACAAGGGGGAGGAGGGTCAGAACAATGCTTACGTAAGACAGAGAAAGACGGGCAAAATTGAGGGAGGGCGCATCGCAAGCCGCTTGGACTTCGGGAGCAATGAAGATGCTGAGTGGCTAAAAAAGGAAGAAGTGGAGAAGCCTAGACTATAGAAGTAAGCCAAAGCTTGGGTGAACTAGCCTCCCCCAAATATAAACATTATAATCGAAAGTGTTGAGACGTGGATTCAAGGACCTTGGTCATCGGATTAAATGGAGATTAGGGTGTTTTTTTTATAAATATTATATTAATGTATTAATTAAAAATACTTTTTTATAACTTCAATTAAAATAAAACTAAATTTTATACATTTATAGTTTGTTTTAATATTACCTGTTCAATAAATTTATTATTATTACTTAGCGCCGCGTCTTACTACCAGTTCGGGTTATACGCCTTTAGTACTAATTACGCTAAAGGATTAGGATTTGGGAAGGTTGAATTAGAGGAAGTGAACCCGCATTTGCGTGTAGGGAGAGTGGAAAACCATTTAAGAAAAACCACCCTCAGTTCACCCGACCGAGATTCGAACTTCGATCTCCCCATCCTCAGCAGTCGAGGTCAACACGACAAGCGCGTTAGCCAACTATGCCACCGAGGCGGGCCCTCAATAAATTTAAATTCATTGTATACCAGTGTTGATTGTAAATTATTTCGCAATATTAATTTACACCTCTATGATAATAATTACCAGCAATTTATAAATTGCATGAATTTTAAATATATATATATATCATAGCTTCTTACTACCTGTTCAAGCTATAAGCAAAATTGCACGAAAAAAAAGAATGGTTATTCCTGTAAACAAATGAAAAAGAGTTGATATCTTACGTAAGCAAAGGGGGAGGGGGGGGGGAGTTCAGTCATTTGCTTATTTTTTCTTACAAGGGGAAGGGGTTAAAAATGGCTATAAATGTGCTTACGTAATACTTGAACGCCTCCTTAGGTAAAACGCTAATTTTGATAAGGGTAGAGATGATTCAAACCAGTGGTCTCACGGTATTAGTCTGTTTGGTACAACTGGTGGACCCCGGGCCAAATGCACTGAAAAATATGGCCCTTACAGTATCCTGGAGGAAAATTAAATGGAAACTCCCTGTGGCAGATGTGAAATAGCTGATGATTCAAATAAAAATCTGCATTTAAAAAGGTAATGATTGAACATTACTATGATTTTAGTTGATTAATAAAAGTACGTATAAATCTATACTAATATTATAAAGAGGAAAGATTTTTATTTTTTTTGTTTGTAATGGATAAACTCTAAAACTACTAGACCGATTTTAAAAATTCTTTCACCAATATAAATCTACATTATCAGCGAGTAACATAGGCTATATTTTATTTTGAAAATTCAATTTATTCCTCATTACAAACAAAAAACAAAAAATCAAATATTTCCTCTTTATAATATTAGTGTAGAAAAGGAAGTGTTTGTTTGTTTGTGTGCGATGCCCAGCCAAATCTACGGCACGTAGAGATCTGAAATTTTTAACATAAGTGTACGTGAGGGGATACGAATGCACCTCAAAGCAGGATTTTTAACTAGCTTTTTAATTAGGCTAACTCTAACACAACACCACAGTGGGTCACGGGAAACGACGTGTGGGATTGCTAGTATATATATTTATAATGATAAGTTGTTTTTTGTTTGTGTGTGTGTACATATTTCATAATGCGTTTTTGGGAGATTAATAAACTTGTTTTGGAAGTAAAATTTGAAAGATTCTCCCAACCTACAGTAGCCACATGGCTTCTTTGGTGCTGACTGACAGCTCACAGCTGACTTCTGACAGTTGCTAAACACATGTTTTTGCAGATCATATGGTTCGACGTAGGGATACATAATTTGGTCTGCTAACGTTTCAAAGCTGTCAGCTGTCAACTGTCTGCTGTCAGTCAACACCAAAGAAGCCATGGGGCTTATGTAGAATGCAATCTACTTATAAGTATTATATTAACTGATGATCATATTTGGCCCTTGTGATGAGAAATGTTGGACCTCCATGGTTCTAAGTTATCAAGCTCTCAATATATTTTCTTGCTCCCCCTCTTACAACATATCTGTGCTACACACCTTTAATTGCGCTAATGGTGTGTGGAAAGTCGAATTCAGATTAAATGTATTTCCACATGAGTGGAAGGAGGGTTAAAAACTAGAAAAACTACCGTCAGTACACCCGTACAAAATTCGAAACCCGACCTCCTCATCACGAGCAAGCCAGACTAGATGATCTTGGTGTCTAGTCCACGTGCCCACCAACGCAGGTAAGCTCACAATAAATTGGATTACCGTAAAGGTCGAGGTTAAAATTGTGACTGTGTGTAATGAAAACATTTCTAATAAATGGTTTACTGCTCTTACTCCTGAAATATGAAGTTCACTTAATATAAAATTATATCATACTCATCCCTATAGCCTTACTGTAACTGTAAAATTAGGTGTACAGCACCAATGGGTACTTGCTTCAATGACCTCATGGTCTAATACGTCACTCTTTTGTTTGACTAGACTGCTGATGATAGGGAGATTGAGGTTCGAATCCCAATCGGGCGTTCTGATGAGTGGTTTTAAAAGGTTTTTACACCCTCCCTCCACATAAATGCGGGTACACTTTCTTTAAATTCAACCTACATTATCCTTAACTCATTATCGTGGTTAGTACACAATATACGTAGGCTTATAGCTTGAACATGTGGTGCTAAAAATAAAAAATAAACCTCGATGGGTAATAAGATGCGGAGAAAACAGCCAGTTGATACCAGAGGTGAAAATGCCTATTCTACATCCGCTTAATGCATAACAGGAGAACAGGTGTTAATCCACAAATATTTATCAACTACTACTACACAATGCAAGGTTTTTTAAAACAAAAACTTTTACATTCTAAACTATCTTCATCAACATATTAAAAACATTATAAACAGCTTACTGAGATACAATGTAGCTTAGTACACAGACATCGTCCTTGAACTACGTGCCTTAGTCTGAATAGTAAGGTGGGTATTTCCCGTGAATTTTCTAAACACACAGAATATTTTACCACACTAATTACAAACTTGTCCCAGTACAGTACGTTTAATCCAAGAAGGATCAAGTATGATGCTTTATATTGTTACATAACAAGCTACAAAAATTACTACACATAATGCCAATAAAACCTATTAAAACTTCATATATTCCTTAGCTAAAATATGCTATTAGTTTATGCATCAGAAAGAGAGAAAACATCAGCAAATCATATACAAATGAAAATTATAAGTTTGATAATCTACTCAATGGTATCCCTGGTCTTGTTTTAAAGAACAAATTAGGTTAACTTAAAGCAAAAAAAGAGTTGCCATTACTAAATTATTTTACCGTTCCCCAATAAATACGCCGCGTACCTCCGAGGGTACTCATAGCACAGGTTGGAAACCTCTGGTTTTAAAATAGTGCTTAGTGGTGCACCTGATCAATCCTGAGAAGCAGTGGCAAGGCTGAATTTGTGGCGAGACCTCCTGTATACACTTCAAATTTCATATAAAATGCTTTTTAGAAAATATAAACATATTTTTCCCGGCCAACATCGATAACATTTTACTAGTTTTATTTTGTAGGATAATATTTATCAAAAATAACAGCTGCAGATAACATTACTTGACGTATGAATAATTGAAAGTATACATATATTTATTTTTTAACAGTTGGAAAAATCCTTCATATGAAAATCAAGCTGTATGTATAATATATATGCTAGTAGGTGAAGTATAGAAGCTAATATTACAGGGTTCAATTGTGATTTAAAAAAAGTGGTTGGAGTCATCATCATCATCATCATCATTATGATTATAATTATAATTATAATTATTATTAGCAGCAGCACCGCGACTCACTACCCGTTCGGGTTATGCGCCCTTACGCTAATGTGTAATGGTAGGGTGATTGTGAGATGAAATGGAGGACCTACAGTTTAACGTGGGATCCGAACCACGGAGGAGACCTGGCATTCCACACATTCACAAGATGTCTTGTCAGAGGTGAAAGAAGGGTTTGGCAATCAGATAAATCTGTTCCGGGACTGAGGCTTGAGCCCCGGACCCCCAATGCAGAAGTCTGCCACCTCACCCCTAGACCACCAGATTACCCTTGGCGTCTTTAGAACAGCTCTTTAGACATATATTTGTGCCTCAATCACAAAACATCCGAAAATATTTTTAGATATTGCTACAAATCCTGTGATTTTAAAAAGCAAGAAAGTTGACTTTGACTATTTTTCGCCTCGTTACGACAACTAGTCAAGATTTTTTTTTTATCTTCAGGCGTACATACTGGGGATTTGCAAAGGTCACTTTTTAAATGCGAAACAAAGTTGAAGCCAAAGTCGAAGGAAAGGCTTTTTTTGCTGTTCCATAAACCACCTTTTAATTTTTAAACCACCCCAATATCCACTTCAGTGGCCCAATGGTGTAAGGCGTCACTCTCATGATAAGACTGGCCTGATGATGACGTGGATATTGGGGGACGAATCCCGGTCGAGTCTACTGAGTTGAAGGTGGTTTTTCCTAAATGGCTTCCCAATATCCTTCCACTCAAATGCGGGTAGATTACCTCTAAAATGCTTCCTCTCTCATCCCTTCCACATTGGAGTAATTATACAAGCATAAATGAGTAGTAAGACGCTGTGATAATAATTAAAAAAATTCCCGTTAGCTTAATCTGGGTAAAGATAAAGGTTTAGTAAAAAACAAAGCACAATATTATATGCTGATATATCTGAGTTATTCTATTCTTAAGTTATATGCCATTTAATCACTAGTTGGTGTTAAAATATTGTTTAGTCGCTGTTCTAAAAATTAATTATGTGTTGAGATATTTAAAATTTGTTCATCATACAGTCGAGCGAAGATTAGCTGAATTAATTGGGAGTTGATGTAGTTAGGGTAATCAAATTGTTCGGTTAGTCAAACATATATAAACCGGATACACACCATGTAAAATCAATTATTTTATGAAGATTAAACTTCGTATCAGAACTGGATTTACCATAATTACAAATTTAGATTACACAAAAAGCAATAATAGGGTCTTGTAATAGTAGAAAACATTATAGAAATTAGTAATATTGAAGTATATTTATTGTACTAAGGTATTTATTTCTCCTCGGGTCTACGTTTCTGACAATCGTCGCGACATTCAACTGTATATCGAAACTCGCTTTTCCCCCAGTGAGTTTTCTTTGCAAGTAGTTGTAAACTAATGTAATTCCAGAGCCGTTTTTTGATAGGCCTTTAGAGTTTAACCACAAGAGACCTCCAAAGAAAGGTCCGCACCGACTTTAAAGTTTCTCCGCCATTGTGAATTTTTTTCGCGGTCCAAAAAAAAAATTTAAAAAAATATTTTTGTAATTTTACCGTCGGTTACAAGCTAGAAGATATAAGTTTGACAAATTTCAAGTTTCTAGCTTATCTGGAAGTGGGTAAACATTAATGTCAGTGAGTGAGTCAGCCATGTTGCTTTATAGTAGAATAATTTTCTTATTCCTTCGAAAAGTTTTGAGGACTCAAAGCTTATTATACCAAAATCGAAGCGAAGAAGATTGATTTGACCTTCATCTTCAACATTTCGAAACACCGTACACCTCTAATGCATACACTATTTTTTTTAAATCATAGAATTTAAATAAATTAAGGGAGGTTAACCAATGGTTTATTAAAGATGTACGGGGGTTAAAAGGCGTAGCGAGCTACTTGAATACACACTCACACAAAAAAACCTGCAATTTAAACACATTCCCTTCTTTTGACTATGACTTATTAAAAAAACCTTATGTTTCTCCTTCTGCAACTTTGATCCTTGTTTTATAAATTCTAATGTTTTCTCTCTCTTATTACTATGACAACGCTGGTGGTCGAGGCATCCTTTGTTACTACAGCAACGAACGAGAACGGGTGAATTCCATGTTCTCCGTTAGGCGTTTCGCAAACTTATTGTTTTACTTGAAAAGAACGCCCTAAAATATAAACTAACTTTCTTGTTTTATAGTTTCTATGCCTTTAGTTGTATATAAACATTTATTATTCCTTACTAAATTTAATTAGCTTTTGAATTGTTTTTATAACACTTCTTAAAACTTACCATTCCTAGAAATAATAATGTTAATAATAATAATAATAATAATAATAATAATAATAATAGCAAAAATAAAATAATAAAATGAAATAAAATTACCATTCCTATCAATAATAATAATAGTAATAATAATAGCAATAACAATAATAATATCTCAGTGGTTAGGGCATTGGCGTACTAAGTCAAAGGTCTCGGGTTCGATTCCCGTGTCCAGGTGTCATTTTTCAATTTTTAGAATTATTATCAATGATAATTTTAAGTTATAAGCTTACTAAGGTTTTTGTAGAGTGAGAGTTGCATTGAGATTTCTTACATAATATTTTGCCCATCCTATGCACATGGAGAATTTTGGTTTACATTGCATAGTTTTCAACGGCTGGGCTATTAGAACCAGCCCATTAAACACAATTAATGAAATGAGTATTGAAGACTAAATTTAAAAATACCACAGATTTATCTGATTACCAAACCCTTCCTTCACCTCTGACAAGACATATTGTGAATGTGGGGAATGCCAGGCCTCCACCGTGGTTCGGATTCCACGTTAAGCTGTGGGTCCTCCATTTCCCCTCACAATCACCCTACCATTACACACTAGCGTAAGTGCGTATAACCCGAACGGGTAGTAAGACGTGGTGCTAATAATAATATAATAATAACTTGTAGTATAATTATAAACCATGGAGCTAAGACTCCGGTTCGTACTTAAGATAATTTACAAATAAGGTATGTGTATTTAAGGTGTGACATCTAAAAAAACAATTTATATTATTATTAGTAATCAAGATTTTAATTAATATTATTTAAGGTTCACCTTTATTAAAGGCATATTTATTTAATTTAAATAATTTTTAATTAATATTATTCTCATATTTAACTGTGTGGTCCCTGATTCGACCTCAAAATATTTCAAACAGATAGGCTAGGTTAGGTTAGATTACCACTCAAAATAATACTTGAAGCAAATGTATTGATAAATGTTAGGTTAGGTTAACACTTAAAACGATAACTTATTGAGGAAAAAATTATTTTGGAGATATAATGTTTATGCGATCACGTTTAACTACCCGTTCAAGCACCGTAACCATATTTATGTGGAAGTAGAGCTGAAAACCATTTGAGAAAAATAACCTCTCTCTGTAAACCTGATTGGGATTCGAACCTAGAACTCCTCGCCACAAGCATTTAGCTAGTCTGCGTGGCCAATAATGAGGGTTTGGAAACTACTGATACTGTATACAACATATTATGGTTACATTTATTGTCCCAAATCCATGTGTACTATTTTTTTTTCATAACTAAAAACTTTTACACATAACATTCTTTATTCGTTTAACTAGTTGTGTGAAGTACATTACCTACTTACAGTAATTTTAAATTGTCGTGACCAACTAGTTATATCCATTATATTTAATATGAAAATTAGATTATTATTATTAAGCCTATTGTTATTATTATTATTATTAGCGCGTCTTACTACCCGTTCGGGCTATACGCACTTACGCTAATGTGTAATGGTAGGGTGATTGTGAGATATCCGAACCACGGTGGAGGCCTGGCATTCCTCACATTCACAAGATGTCTTGTCAGAGGTGAAAGAAGGGTTTGGTAATCAGATAAAGCTTTGCCGGGACCGAGGATTGGACCCCGGCCGCCAGCATAGAAGTCTGAAACCTTACCCCTAGACCGCCAGGTCACCATGAAAATTAGAGATGTGTAACCCAAACGGGTAATATTACGCCATGATAATAAAAAATAACAGTTAGAATACAAATTTAAAATGAGTTAATTATAATTAAGTGGTGCTAGGCGTGAATATAAATTAGTTGGGGATTCATTTCTAGCCTAAGCTCGAAATTTTTAGTAGAATAATAAAAGCCCATCAATGATAGTCTTTATATTTGTTATAGGTGATTAGCACCGCAGCATAGTTTTGGGTAATATATAAGTAAAATAAATTTAATTTTCTAGGTATTCTTTCTAGAAAAAATAAATAAATGCTCTTAAGTCAATTTGCCTACTTACCTGCAGATTTTGGGTGACGTACTTTCTTCTGGCTTACTAATATATTACTTCCATCAACACGCAGAAAAGTGTTAAATATTTTTTCTTAATGTACACACAAACGCACAAAATAAAAAACAATAAAAAATAAAATAAATTACGCACAGATCCCTTACCTAAGAGAAAATACTTTTTTTTTAGTCCCCACGTGTGGTACAGTCCCTATACTAACTAGCACACGCCCGCCACTGAATCGAGTGGACTAGTTCGCGTGTTAACTTACACCCACACACCTCCCACACACAAGGTTGCAAGTAGTTAACTAAGATATAAAAACCTACTCTCGTTCGCGACACAACTACCGCATTTGACACTCTCTCCAAACTACCCCTTTCCTTCCCTCCTTTATTAACTAACTATCTATCGATACGTCGGAAACGGCTCCCGACCAGCATTTACGAATCGTCCGTGGTAGGACACCCGAAATATAAATATTGAAAAAAAAGATCACGTGGTCGCTTAACGTCTTCGGTAGAGTGACCATGGAAGTCAGTCCAATTTAATGACCTTGAACTGGTGTTTGAATAAAAAAAATCTTGGAAAGGAAAAAAAGGGGGGGGGGGG
>CABFVX010001602.1:28606-58685 GCA_902151425.1 Timema shepardi | reverse complement strand
GGGGCGGGGGAAGGTTGTGGAGGGAAAACTTATCGAAACATTTGTCATTGTGAGCCTGTTGGAAATTGTTGGGAAATATGCGACGTAAAATTTTGAGCAAGGGAATAGTGCCAAAAATAAAATAAAAAGTCCTAAATAAATGTCTTTAAACACTAACAAGAAGATTTTTTTGTTTTGTTTTGAAAATAATTTTGTTGAGAAAAAGTTAAAAGAGACGTCAATCAACTTGGTGTATGTTATATAAATCAGTGTTGCCTGCTACTTATAGAGATACAAATATCTAGGCTATACACTTTTAAAAGTTGAATAAAATGATTCACAACGAAATGGAATTTGGTTGTTCAAACGTTAACTTACTGTTTATTTATTTTAATTTTATTTATCACCGCGTCTTACTACTCGTTCGGGTTGTACCTAAGTACTAATTACGTTAATTGACTAGGAATTGGGAAGGTTGAATATAGATGAAGTGAACCAGCATTTTCGTGGTGAGAGAGAGTGGAAAACAATTTAGGGAAAACCACCCCAGTTCACCCGATCGAGACTTGATCTCCCCATCTTCGGTAGTCTAGTTCAACATGAAACTAGCGCGTTAGCTAACTGCGCCACCAATGCGGGATGCTATCTATTTAACTGCATAATTTAACGTCCACAGTCTAAACAAACCTAGTTTTTCAGTAGTACACGACTGAATAAACCTGGGACGGCATCCTTGATTCTACGCACCAAGGCCTAGAGCCTATTATTATACACAATTTTTTTTAAATAATCGTCAAGGTTATTCAAATGTAGCTTATATTCAATAAATAAATATGATAAAGTAGAATTTAAAGTAAATATTCTCGTTTTTGTGGAGGGAGATTAAGAGATAATTTTGGAAAAACTCGATTCGATTTACCCAGCTGGGATTCTAACCGGAAACCCTCAACCTCCTTTCACCAGCAAGATAGAATAGACAAGATAAGAGTTTTCTACTTTCCATAAACACAAATGTATGTACATTTACTCCGAATTATAGCTTTCTAGTCTTTACTCTCTTGGCATAGCTAAATTTAGATAGTCCAGGACGATCGAAAACAAAAAACAATTTTTATATAATCCGACAATTTTTTTATTTTTTCCATTTATTTATGGTATTTAACGTACACCTTCTGAACCGACTGATAATATCAGCACACGACTTAACTTAAATATTGAACAGACACAACATTCATCCCCCAATCTTTAATTAATCACTGTTCACTGTTCACAATTCATCAATGATCAATTTTTCAGTCATGCCAGAAATTCAACCCAGGGCCCTCAACTCAGTAAGCCAACACGATACCTACTGAGCTAAGGTATCGGACAGTTTGACAATTAATTTTCTAGGGGTGTTAAGATAAATTTGTATCTCTAAATTATACAGTCACACGATCATAATTTACAAATACATCAAATAAATTTATGCTGTTTGATTATCGTTCGTGCTAACAGGAAATACAGAGTACGCGGAAAGAGAGAAATAATAGTTTCGTAAATTTCGTATCAAAAGTCGTTTCAAAATCGAAATCGAGACCTTGGGCATTGCATTTAAGTCCTCTCATCCCCGAGATAGCTAGAGTTGTCTCTTGCTTCATATAACATTATTAACAGGCCCATTTGGCATAGTGGTCATCGCACCTGGCAACCAGCCTAAGGATGCCGGGTTTGAATACCGGCTGGTATCATGGGTGTTTTCCCCGAAAGGGGTACTATCCCTACGATCACCAGGGTCTGGTTAGTTAGGCTTAAAACCACCTAGGTGACCATATGGACTAAGGCAATACACTCACAATAGACTGGCTGCCGATGACGGGTAGATCAGAGTTAGATCCCGGTCTAGTGCATTGAAGGTGGTTTTTCCTAAATGTTTCTCCATTCTATCTCCACGTAGATGCAGGTGCACTTCCTCCCTAAATTTAATCTTATTCATCACCAACATATTAGAGTAATTAGTACTTAGCCGTAAGGCCAAACGGGTAGTATGACTTGGTGTTAAAAAAAGGGGGTATAAGCCTCCATAGAAAGAATGCATGACTAGTACATCTGGGCGTCCCCTGGACAAAGGTTCATAAGTACCAGCTAATTTTGCCACAAACTGGCTACGAGGGTTGTAACCCAGACACTCACATATCTATCTTCTTCTCAAGTCAACAACCCGAAGTTTGGTTTGATGTGATTTCTATTCATTCGACGCTG
Source organism: Timema shepardi (assembly GCA_902151425.1). Taxonomy (NCBI): domain Eukaryota; kingdom Metazoa; phylum Arthropoda; class Insecta; order Phasmatodea; family Timematidae; genus Timema; species Timema shepardi. Next base: position 56,465 of record CABFVX010001602.1, on the reverse strand, counting down.
TGCATGCACTCAGCCCTTCAGCTGTCCAGTATTATCTGCACTATCTGGTAGAAATACCATGTTCTAGGGGAGTTCATAAAGTGTGGTGATTTTCTCTTGCCTTCTAAATTGGATTTATATGAGCAAGAGTGAAAGGGCTTACCAATTTTGGTGGAAAGGGTATTTTAACATACCTTACAGTGTTCTTTACCATGCCACAATTGACACGGGACCAACGGCTTTACTTCTCCTCCGAAGGATATTTTGCTATGGACTTTTATTGCTCAAGAAAAATCCGGCAATCTTGGCTTGGGGTTGAACCCGCGAGCATCGGGTCCTGAGGCGATCACTTTACCACAAGACCACCATGGACGACTATCTATATGTGTAATAATAATATCTTATACATATAATTATAAATCAGACATTACTTAATTTTTTTTATCGTGTTGGGCTACAAGCATGATCGTACATTAATATACTAATGGGGAAGGAATAAGAATGGTAGAACTGAGAAGAAATTTACCTCCATTTTAGTGGGAAAAGGGGTGATTAAAAATACATTTAGAAAACACTTATTATACCTAGTTAGTATTTGAATCCTAATCTTACCATCATCGGTAAGCCAGACCAAATTAACTTAGCAATTAGATCACGTGCACACTGACACAGATTTGGGCTCTAGTTTAATTTTGATATGAAATAACGTTTTTGACAGTTAAATAATAGCTAAAACTTTTTTTAATTATATTTACATGCCAATTAAAGTGAAATATAACTTCCTTTTCATATATAATATAAACGTCTATTAAATTATCCTAATAAAATATTAAAAGTTTATCAATGTAGACAATCCGATAGCCTAGCGCAGTCGGTAGCGTGTTTGTCTACAGGGCTATCAGTCCAATGTTCGATTTCCGGAATGGCCGAAACATTTATCATTGTTGAAATGTGGGTTTACCCTGTCACAGTGATGAATTAATGGCCGGGGACTGGATGTTGTGCCTGTCATAGTCTTAAAATAAAGTATAAGGCATATAAACCTACGACAGGCTTAGCAACTAGGCAATGTAGAATATATGTCTTGAATGAAAAATTGACCCAGATCATAAGCTGGAAACAGTAATGGATGTAAAAAAAATCAGTTTAGACCACGATAAAATATATTTCACAAAATATGCCCTTAACCTTGGGCGAACTTCATTTGTAGGGTCCACAGTTATCTGCCTTGCCTCCCCTCCGCAACTCTACCCCAAAATATATTTACCAAAAACTTAATATATGTTTAATATTATTACAGTAGTATATACCTGTATACAAATTTACGGCTATGTAAGGTATCAAGAAACACCCTAAAGATTAAATAGCCCACAATGTAATAATTAATGCAAGAAACCGTGCTTTCACACGCGTAAGGATTTATTCCTCCCTAACCATTAGTTCGATTATCTTCCCCAAAAAATTTATCTGTGGTTAATTAAATATAGTAAAAATGCCAAGTTTTAATCGAATCAATTTATACGTTTAAAAGTTACCGTGAGACATATCCATCACAGACAAACGCAAATATTGGTGGAGTTAAAATGGGAAACTCGCTCGATTCACTCATTCAATAAATATATCCACATGATTATGTTTTTATTTGTTTGTACATTATGACAGTATTGGATACATCCCCTCTACAGGGAGCCCTATACGAGATCTTAATTATTTATTTCCCAAACCAACTTGATTTCCCCCTATGTCACCTAAGCTAACCCCCCTCCCCCCAATCCCGGGTTCCTGTGCAACCGCACCATTCGCGCACCCTGAAGGGGTGTCCTATATGTTTTTGATTTTTCTAAACGCATCTTCCGACCTGAATCCTACTACTCCTAGAACTCGGTTTGTCTGTTGTCAGATGTACACGTTTTTTGTGTAAATATTCAATATAATGTTTACCATTTTAATACTTAAAGTATGCTCTAAGTCTAAAGGATGTTCTGGTCTTATTTTCTTGCTGAAGAGTTCATGGTACATAAATTAGTTACTCATTGGGCTTGTTGCGAGGTGTGGGATCAGTTCTGATAAGATGTTAAGATAAAGGCATGCTAATAATGACATTTCAAACACAATGTTGGTCGCAAAAATAAAATAAAAATACTTAGATTTAGAGGTCAGATTCATACTCAGGCTCAGTGCGCCTCAAGTGCGGTTTGAAACGTAATGTAAGACAATACCTACCTAGACTCGAATGTAATGAGCCATTCTCACATATGAAATTGTCCCATTCCATTCTGGTCTAGGTAGGCGTCGTCTTGTATTTATTACAGAACCGTACTTGAGGCGTGCTGAGCTTGACTATGAATCTGACCCTAGATAGACTGAAAATTTTGGCTATTTTTTTTTTACATAACTTTGATTGCTAGTAGTTTATGAGACGTAGAGGGGAAGGCTTGATAAACTTTGGATGCCAAACAATTTTGTATGGTTATTTGTTCAAGGAAACAATTCAATCATACTTTTCATAAAATAGGTAAATTATTTTCACTGTTACGTTTGAAACCAGGCTTATATTTTATAACATACATACAAACAAACCTAATCACACCATTCCCTCACGGGGTAAGCAAGAAACTGTGCATATAGTTTAAAAAAACACTCCTTTCTTAATCTATCTTCACTAACTTTCTCCACACTTCCTTATTCTTGTATACTCCCTCCGTTTCAACAACATCCATACGCCTAGTTATTCGCACTCTTTTATTCTTAAAACTCTTAATGTTTCTCATTTTTTTAACATTCATCTATAACATTTAGTAGTCACATCTTAAATGACCTACCCTTCCTTTTTGATTTACACACTCTACCTTCATATAATTTCTTCGTCACTCAGTCCACACTCATCCTCTAAGCATTCCCAAAATAATGAAAGGCGCTTCTTTCACATTTACCCATTGGATTCCCTTTCAAACCACACTTCTTTAGAGCCCATTCATTACTGACTGTCCATACGAGTTTTTCCATATACATTTCTTAGCTATCTAAGTCCAGCCACATTCACCTTTCTCTTGTGTTTCTCCTGTCAAACCCATGCTTCACATCCAGAAGACAACACATCTTGTGAATGTGGGGAATGCCAGGCCTCCTCCACCGTGGTTCGGATTCAACGTTAAACTGTAGGTCCTCCATTTCATCTCACAATCACCCTACCATTACACATTAGCATAAGTGCGTATAACCCGAACGGGTAGTAAGACGCGGTGCTACTACTACTACTACTACTACTACTACTACTAATAATAATAATAATAGAAGACAACGTTGGCGTTAACACAGTTCTATACTGCCATCTTTGCCTCTTTCGATACTACTTAATACTTTGCAATAGTCCACATACATCTAACTAATCTCCGCGATGCAGTCACCCGTCTGTCGATTTCACCATTTATACTACCATTTTTACTAAACATTCTGCCCAGATACATTCACTTTTTTAAAATAATTTTTAGTTTATACTAAGCTGACAATTATTTCCTGATCTGTCCATATAAAAATCTCTCACCTTAGTTTTTGAGACATTCATATGAAGATCCATTCTTCCTGTCTCCCCATTCAAACGATTTAATGCTTTTGCAACTCACTTCCATTCTCAGCCATTACGGCATCATCTTCACATTGTCCAATTGTACACCAACCACGTCCTCACAAGCACCCCTCATGCACATATCTATGAAAACCTTGAACAAGCATGGAGACATAACACAACCTTGTCTAAAACACTGTATCATGCCAAAACATTCGATCTAAGCTCCATTAGCCTTAAAACACGCTTTAATTTCATCATACACAGTCATAATTGCATTTAATAACCATGCATTCACACCATATTCTCTCAAAACATTCCATAACACACCCCTTTTCACCCGATCGAACACTCTCTCCAGATCAACAAATGCACAGTACACTTTCTTCCTTACTGCCATACATTTCTCAATCACTTGCCGCAATCTGGTCCATGCAAACTTTACATGGCATGAAACCACATTTGCACACCCCAAATCTTGCCCGTGATTTGTCACGCACCTTCTCAATTAAAACGACTAGAATATAAAGTGTAGTGGAGAGGAGGGTAGTTGTAGAGGAATTGCACCCACCTTAATGGGAAAGAGGAGTGGTTAAACCACAGGGACAAGTCAATTTTCTAAACTCCCCAACATTCCTTTCCCCGGTGAACCCTACGGGGATTCATTCCCTGAACTACCCGTCACCCTCTGGTTCATGTTACAAAACTCATTCCAAGACCGTCTTATGAGGGATGACACATCACTTTTAATCTACGACCAAGTTTGGGAACGCGTCTTACTATTAGGAGTATCTCAGTCAAGTAAATATATGCTTGTGTGCTGTGATTTATGAGTGAGTGTTCACGTTACGACACTAAGAGTTATAAGGACGCAGGTTAATGGAACTTTGTGCCGGTGTTACGTAATAGAGGGTGTTTTGTCAAGGCACTGATTCAGCTAGGCGGATGTTTCCATTGCTAAATTACTTGGATCTTGTTTGAAACTTGATCCGTGGTTTAAGAAGCTCCGGGTTCAAAATGACCTCAGCTAGCAACTGTTTATAATATCATAATTTTAGTTACATATTTATTAGCGTTCTGGATCTCCTAAGTGGTCGAGGAATCAAAGATACTATGCTGGATAAATATCCATTTGATGGATTTAACTGGGATACGACTTGGGGGGCTCAAACCCTGGAGACGTTGTGCTTCAGACATTGATCAACCAATGCTGATTGTTATATACAGTAAAACAAGTATGTCAAAGTTACGGCTCGTGGACCTTTTGATAAACAAACGTATAATGCAGCTAGAATCATCTTTAATATATATATATATATATATATTAAAGATGATTCTATAATATATATATATATATCTATTAATATATAGGGGAGGGAGAGAGAGAGAGAGAGAGAGAGAAAGAGAGAAGAAGAAGAAGAAAAACAATTTGAAAATTAAAAATTATTTTGGAAAACTAGCAAGTGAGTTTATTGTAAATAATTTTTTACTCTTTTTTCAGAGGGTGGGGATGGATGTAGGAGAGAGGAAAAAAGGCCAGTGTTTTTGCATGTTTTGTATAAAAATATTCTTTTGTTAAAATAAATAAAATGTTGCTCCATTAGAAACCTAGATCAATTTTCTTCACATGGTGATATTAACATTTCTTAAATATCTGTCAAGGACATTTAATGACCTTATTTTCTTTCCATTTAAAACGTTTGTAATCTAATATCGCTATGTTTATGACAGATAATCAACAACTGTTTTTACATCACCGTGTGTAGAAAATTAAACTCTATTTTTGTACTGAAGAAATATTTTACTTATTTTGGCAACAAAAAAAAATTTATGTAAAAATTGCAAAAAAACTGACCTTATCTCGCGTTTCTTACATCCCCACCTTAGGGGATTTATTCCAAAAAATTGTTCAATTTGCGTACCAAATATACACATATGTACTGTACATAATAATGTTTTATGAATGATATTAAAAGAGAAAAACGGTTAAAAATTATTAAAAATTCGCTTCAACGCCCTTAAATATTTAAGGTATTTTTAGAAATATTTTTTAAACAAAATAAAACCGCTCTAATCAATTTGCAAAATCTTCTCCCACCAAATACTTACTACAATAACTTTTATATCAATATTAATTCCCGAGACCGGTGTATATACGATATAAGTTTATGATTCACTTACTAAAGAACCATCCGAAGTCTTAACTCAGTCGATAGCGTGTCTGTCTACTGATCTAAGGGTCCTTGGTTAGATTCCCGGCATGATCGTAAAAATGTATCATTGGTTAAATTTGGGCTTAACCTTTCACATTGATGAATTAATGATCGGGGACTGGGTGTTGTACCTGGGTGTTGGGCATGTGAAACTACGACGTGGCTTAGCAAACCGGTAGTGGAAAATATATGGTTTGGATATAATACTGTCCGAGGTCAAAGGTCGGAAATTGTAATAGATTTAAAGTAAAGTTACTGAAGAAGTGGAGAGGTCGTGGCTTGATTCTTTACCAGATACATTGGAAGTGGTTTCACAAATTCAATTTATGATTGTGTTTTTCCGGACTTCCTAAGCGATGTTTTTATCCACCCCAACCCCTTTTACACTTATGAGGATTTTTTTTCCCCAGCTTAGGGCACGGATATACTTGCGACCTGGCCGATACTACCAGAGCGCAAGTAGTGTTATTAATGGGCGACCCAAAGTCATTCACTTTTGTGATAAAGTCGCTGTCGCTAGGTATTAATCGCTTAGCATGGCTACCCTCATATTATGAAACAAGATTGCCACACTCATATATTAAAATAAGAAATCTTTGCATACTGACATCCTGGTCACGACGACCAGGTCGTTAATATACCACAAATAACTAGAGAGCCGTTAATAATATTAGTGTTGATAGAACGCACTTTAAAAAAATTAATCAATCTTCGTAGTTCTCACAATGACATAAAGGCCATCCAAATAATAAACCTTCACCATCTATCTATCTATCTTTAATTGGCAAGTATCCCTTTAATCAAGACTCCTTGTCAGAATCACCTGTCCTATTTTTAATGTTTATTTATAAGCTCAAGGGTCCTTTAGTTCGTCCTAACAATATCACATATTAAAAGGAGACCCTCGTTTGAGGATCCGCCAACTAATTTAGATGGCACTTGTCCATTGCGGCGTACCATTATTTCACAGTCCGGCCGGTTTAAATACAGACGAGGACCATCCGACTCCTTAGCTCGGTTAGTAACGCGGCTGTCTCAGCTTCAATTCCCGGCACTGTAAAAAAATTATTTTATTCATTTAAATTGGGGCTTCCCCTTTAACGGATGAATTGGTGGCTGGGATGCTGGGTCTTTTCTAAGAATTTTAAAGTTTTTTTTACCACTGCGTCTTACTAACCGTTTGGGTTGCACACCTATGTACTAACTACTCTAGTATGTTCTGGATGAGAAAGGTTGAGTTCTGAGTGCACATGCATTTTCGCGAAGGAAGGTTGAGAAACCATTTAAGAAAACCATCCTCAGTATAACCGACCGGGATCAAACCCCAATCTTCCTATCATTGACAGCCTAGTATATTGCAAGAGTAATGCCCTAGACCATGTGGCCACCGAAGTGGTTCGATCACGGTCGGGTGTACTTATGGTGATTTTTCTTAAATGGTTTCCCACTCTCTCAGCACAAATGCGGGTAAATTTCATCTTAATTTAATCTTACCCACCCCTAACCCATTGGAGTAATTAGTACATAAACGTATAACTCGAATGTGTAGTAAAACGCAGTGATTAAAATAAATTAATTAACAATTCTTGAATATTATTGTCATGGGCATCGTGGAGTTTGATCGGATTTTTCTTCATTTAAAACATTTCTGCAGAATACAATACTATTAAAGAACTGGTGAGATTACTATGTATAGAAAATTTAAATAAACGTATCTAATGGAGAAATATTTTATGTTATTTGTTAAAAAAAAATTTTTTTTTTCGCTATAAAAATTACCTTAATCTCTTGTTTACCTGCAGACCAATAATATAATAATCAAATTAGTAAAGAGTGCGCCTAAAGTATATGCAATTTGATGTTTTGAGCTGTCACTAGTATTGCATATATAGAGTACTTCAGGCGGTCCTTTGAATGTGCTACAAGGAAGTACAGTAGTCCCATGACTTCTTTGGTGCTGACTGACAGCTCACAGCTGACTTCTGACTGTCAACGTTTAGGTATATACCTGAATTTTGACCTTCAGAAGTGACAGCTGCAAAATACATGTTTTTGCAGAGCATATGGTTCGGCGTAGGGATACATAATTTGGTATGGTAGCTTTTCAAAGCTTTTAGCTGTCAGCCGTGAGCTGTCAGTCAGCACCAAAGAAGCCATGGGGCTACTGTACCATCTCACGGTCTAGCAATGCAAGAAAATAGTCTGCAGGCTTGCATTCAAGTTGAACGTGGCCTATTTGAGCCCTTCCAGAAGCGGATTTACACTATAGGCCCACTAGGCAAGGGCCTAGGGGCGGAGGCTTTAGGGGGCGGCACATTTTGGATAACATTATTTTTATTTAACTATTTTGTTTTTAATAATTACGTTTACAAATTATTGACTAACATTATCGAAATAGTTTAAGTTAAGTCGTAATGACAATATTTCTTTTTAAATAACTGTACTTCGCAATTACTTTGTAATAGAGATGGGAAAAACAGTGATTTTACGATATCAGTGAATACAGTGATTGTGATTTTAAAATATCGGTGATTTATACCAGTGATTTTTCACTGTTAGTATTTAACTGCTGTCCGAATAGGCGCGTACAATCGAGTATCGAGTAGGAGTATGGAGTATTTCTGAGTACTGGGTATTTACTATTTACTCGAATAATCCTATGACATTCGGTTGTCGGTTGGAACTTGAAAGGAGAACTAATTACTTGGAAGTTTGGTGGCTTGCAATGGAATTCGATACTTAAAGACTTAATATAAGCTCTTTCTGTAGGCACTCGGCAGTCGGCACTGACATTGACATTATTGACATACAGCTACCTATCTCCGGGTTTCTTGTTGCCTGACTAATGTACAGTCAATACAAAAGTATGCGTTTTAAGAAGTTTAATACAATTGAAAAATAGAGAAATAAAATATGTTATTTAGTATTTTATAGTGAAATGTTATGTAATTTGGGCAAAATTAGTGGTCCAACAAACATTATGTTAAACTTGAATACCAATATTAACTTATTTTACGTACTCCTACTTTGAGAAACTCTTGTAATTGTGTAATTTATTTTGTGATATATTTCACTACAATTAAAATTTATGTGAGATTAAAAATGAACATAACATAATGGTGATTTGTTTAGAAAACGTTTGGAAAGCAGGTCATATATTATATTATTGTAGTGTTATTGTATTTTAAATACCGTACATATAATAGTAGATGAGCTATACATCTATTAGAAGCAAATAAACCTATAAGATGCTAGAAAATATTTAATCAATTATTATATAAACACACTTTAGATTAGACTATAGGATGATGAGGATCATCAACGCATTGTAAATAATATATTAAGGTTTATTTCTATTTTGTCTATTTTGTTACTTATTTTAACTCATTATTTACGATTTTGGGGATAGGATCACCGAAAAAAGGAAATGATTTTTTTTTCGTAGCCTACTTTTAAAGAGAATCCGAAATGTGATTTGCTTAGTAAGCTAAACTTGCTTTTGAATTTTGCTCTTAACAACAAATGTTTTGTATTGAAAATGCATGTGAAGGAAACATTTAAACTATTAAAGTCATTTTTACGTAGCAATCTTATACTGTTTTTGATAAATGAGCTCTAAGAGATCAAGTGTTTTGAATAGAAACAACACGTAAAACATGCCAGTCAATAAGGTCGATTCTCAATTAGTTAGTAGAAAATAAAAAATAAAAGAATAACAAAGGCCGTGAAGCGAGTATTTATTCGAGTGTCTAGAAAAAGAAGCAATACTAGCTCCGTAGCTCGAGTATTGCAAGTATGCGAGCATCTCCGATCACTGATATCTCAATCACCGATACTTTTGGGATCGAGTAACTGGGAGTATCAGTGATCAAATGGTATCGGTGAAAAAATCACAGTCAGTGATATACCACCCATCTCTACTTTGTAACTGACGTTAGTCTCCCCTTCTTCTTCTTCTTCTTAATGTTAACTCAGGCTACTGTAGGGCATGTATATGCTTGATTTTCTTTCGTAGAAATATTTTCTCGAATACTAACTTCTGCCTCATCCTCCCCTCAACCCCAAGACCTCTTTACTCTGAAATCTACTAAAATGCTATAATAAAACAATTGAGGGGAAGGGGGGGAATATTAAAATTGTGCCTAGAGGCACATTTTTTAAAATCCGCCACTGCACTTCCTATGATGTTAAGCAGTTCCACATTATTAGAATACAAACATGACTCTAACTTGGAAGTAAGGTCAAATGGGACATATATTTATATGAACTTTGTTTTATTGTGTTTGTGTCTCCTGTCCACCACTGAGTTGGGTACCACTGGTTACGGTACGCTCTGTATACATACCGGGTGAGGCATTTAGTGTGGGATGGAAGGGGACGCAAGGAAAAGACCGTGTTTTTTTGCAGTTTTTATGGCAAACATTTTTTTTTTGCCAAATTAAATAAAGTATTGCTTCAGTACAAATAAAGAATTTAATTTTCTTCACATGGTGACCTCAAATTTTCTTGAATATCTGTCAAGGGTGTCCTGGAATTTAATCTTCTTCACAAGGTGACCTCAAAGTTTCTTGAATATCTGTCAAGGGTGTCATGGAATTTAATTTTCTTCAAAAGGTAACCTCAAAGTTTCTTGAATATCTGTCAAGGGTATCTTGGAATTTAATTACCACTTTTTCCCTTAATTTAAAATGTTTGTTAGATAATGCCGCTAGGCTCAAGACAGATATTCAACAACTGTTGATTTAAACATATGCAGAAAATGTAATTATGTATTAGTACTGGAGCAATATTTTATTTATTTTGGCAAATAAAAAAAGTTTTGCCATAAAAACTGTAATCACACGGGCCTTTTTTCGGGTCCCCTTCCATTGCACCTTAAGTTGAGACACCAGAATATCCTGAACACGAAGCATTAAAAAAAGGAACAAACATGTTTTTTTTATTTTTGAGGGAGAAAGAGAATAGCACTAGTTATTTTTGATTTTATAGATGTCTTTAAGGTTATTTCAAGGTCAACTTGGGTTTTTAAATGAAAACATTATCTTTTTTAAACGCCGTTTTATTCTACATAAATATCAAACAACACTTGCCTGATTTTTTTTATTGGCATAAATTTTCTAGGATATTTTAGCTAGTTCTTTTTTTATTAAAAAAATTCAAGAACTTTTAATTACATTATGTTATTCTTTAATTTGTTAAATATATTATTATTATTATTTATAAAATTACTTTAATAAACGTTTAAAATTATGACCATTAAAATCGATACACTTTTAATGTAATAAAAAGTTCTTATATAAAATTAGTTAAAAAAATATATAAGTTAAATATCTTCAACAATTAACGCCAAATAAAAAAATTGTCCAAAACAACTGTTTATTTTTTTCGTGCAAAATAAAATGCTGTTTCAAACATGGTTGGTTTTGATTTTTTAAAACCAACAAAGTTCACCTTGAAATATCCTTTAAAATATCCCCCACACGAAAAACAACTAATGCTGTTCCCTTTTCTCCTCAAAAACAAAAACACTTTTGTTTAAAACAGTTTTTTCTAAAATTTTTGTTTTCGGAATATTATGATGTCTCAACCTAAATGCTTCATCCTGTATATAGCGCATCGGTAAACATAGGTAATAAGTTTCCATTTTCATCTAGTCTAGTTTTGATAGTGGCGTTGATCTTGGGATTCGAATCCCACCGGGCGTATTGAAGCGCTTTCTCATAAATCGTTTCTCTTTCTCCTTCCACCCAAATTAAGGAGAAATTCATCAAACACCACCTCGTTGACGTAGTTGGCTGACGCGTTGGTTCGTGTTGAGCCAGACTGCTGAGGATGGGCAGATCGAGGTTCGAATCTCGGTCGGGTTAACTGGAGGTATTTTTTCTTAAATGGTTTTCCACACAAATGTAGGTTCACTTCCTCTAAATTCAACCTTTCCAATTCCTAACCCATTAGAGTAAGTATTACTTAAGCGTATAACCCGAACGGGTATTAAGACATGTGGTGCTAATGTTATTATTATTTCCTCAAAATTACAAAAAAAACATCCTCATCAATGGCCCATTAATGTAGATATGTAAATATACCAGACGAGTAGTAAGACACGATACACACACACACACACTATCCGGTATATATTTTTAAATAAATCTTGATGACGTCATCGTACACTACACGAGTGTGTGCTGTCGGTTACTTTGTAGCAGTAAAGATGAATATGAGAACCTTTCCTCTCGCACTTGAAAGATAAAAGCACCCACCTTAAAGACGATCCTTGCTCCTGCAACGTCCTATTTCTGGGGTGGATGGAACCGTGGTGACGTCATTAACGTGTTGAGAGGGGACCGGAAAGAAAGCGTGCGTCCAGTCAGAAACACACTCGCATCTGCCGGGAGTTCAAACACGCGCCTTCCTCCCTCACCTCCTCCTCGCCGGCTATACCCCACATCCTCCCAATGACCGGAACAGAGCTCGCTTTGTCCTTGCCTTCTGCTCACACATGGCGGGAAGATCTTAAATCCCCGGCGCAGCAAGTTCTGAGGTAAGAACATCTTTTGTTTTCAACACAACAGCAATATTGGTTTTCCATTTTAAAAAAACCCACAGTATTATTAATAATTTTTGTCATTTTATCTAGTGCCACGATCAGTGGCCTAATATAGCCAAAGATAAAAATGATAAGGATTTATTTTTATGAACGGGGCCCTTAAATCCTTGAACCCTAAAATCCTCGAAACATCAATTCTTCAAATCCTCGAAACCTCGCTTCTCTAAAGCTATTTAAGATTGGAGGATTGAAGAGAAAAAATAAAATGGTTTTGGATCTTTAATATTGCTCATCCCAGGCATGGTTATAGGGTAAACCAAACAACAAGACCCAAGAGCATTAGTTTAACACCTAACTGAATGTATGGCTGCTATAATGAATGCACTGTAACATAAACTACTGTAAGTGTATTCTATAGTAGACCTGTCAATAAAACATACTCGTAGAGGATTTGTCCAAGTAAAAGTTAGGAGTGCTATTAGTGCTGGATGAATTGGTAACCACTTCCCGTGTGGGGCGCAAGCTAGAGAGAAGATACTATCCTACAGCACAGTGCCCAATATCCTACTCAAACATGTATTTATTATAAATATCTCTTCTTCTAAGAGTAAAGCCCACGTATCAGATTTCTTACTCAGACATGTCTTGAATAGCAATCATCCTAACTGTGCCAAACATTCATATAAAATATCCTACTCAGATATATGGTGACCTGGCGGTCTAAGGGTAAGGTGTCGGACTTCTGTGCTGGAGGTCTGGGGTTCAATCCTCGGCCCCAGCACAGATTTGTCTGAGAGCCAAACCCTTCCTTTACCTCTGACAAGACGTGTATTAATCACAGCTTGTGAATGTCTGTAATGCCAGGCCTCTCATCATGGTTCGGATCCCACGTTAAATTGTAGGTCCTCCATTTCATCTCACAATCACCCTACCATTACACATTAGCGTAAGAGCGTACAGCCCAAACGGGTAGTAAGATGCGGTACTAATAATAATAATAATAATAATAATAAATTCACATATATACGTAGCCTTAGTCTACCCTGTAAAGTAGCACGCTTACCTTGCTTTATTTCACTATGGCATATCTTATAATATGAGGTCACAGGGCCAGTTTAAAGTCCGAATTAGTACGACTCAAGTATGATGCTATATTAAATACAAGAAGACACCTACATAAACCAAAATGGAATGGACCAGTTTCATAGTAATACTTAACATGCCTCAGTTATAGTGCTATAATAAATACAAGACTACACCTACTTAGACTAGACAGGAATAGGCTAGTCTTATTAGCAGACTTACGTAGTACGCCTCAAGTATGCTGTTATACTAACTACAAATAGACACCTATCTAAACTCGAATGGAATGGGATAGTTACGCATAGTAACTCTGGTATACGTAGGTGTCGTATTTACTATAGCGTCGCAATTGATGCGTACTAAGTCTGAATATGAAACTGGCCCATAGTGTAACTCCTCAAGGTAAGACTGCGACCTTACAGGGTAAACGGAGTGTACATATTCTAATCTTTTGACGTTATCGGAAATTATAGTTATAGCCTATTCCACGCCAGTTATTTTTTGTTCACCTTGTCTACACTAATGGGATAGGAATGATAGAGGTAAAATTTGAGGAAATGTGCCAACATTTCCGTGGAAGTGGGGTGGGAAACAATTTAGTTTATAACACCCTCTTTACACCTGACTAGAATTCTAACCCTGATATACTCATTACTGACAGTCCATTATATTTTGATAGCGATACCTTAAACCAAGCGATGTCAGTTTCATCGCCAATATGTCATTTTTCGTTTTATATATTTATTGGCGTATTCTGTAAGTAATTCAAATTAAAATAAGACAAAAATGACTACCCAGAATTGTTTGGAATGTTGTTGCCCTTAAGAAAAATAATATAAAAAGATAACTTAACGTTGTAGTTTAGAGGAAATACTGCGAATTGTATTTCATAAGAACATATTTAAACTCAGTGATATCTTACGATGACTCGTATGAAATATTTCAACGTCCCTTTATAAACAGTACATGCTGATCTAAGTTGTCAGTTTTAAAAATCACTTGAAAACAATGTTTAGACCAAATTATATGTGGAAATGAAGCTCAATGGCTAAAGTGTGTCCTTGCATTCATAGGATGAATATGTTACTACTACTTCCTGAAACGTTATTTTATTGACTAAGCGAAACGAGGTTATGTTTTATTTGGATCATTTGGCATTTTGTCTGTCAATATATATATCTGTCTGTCCGGATATTTGCTATGCGATAACTATCTAATACTCGGACCAATTTTAACCAAATTTGGCCAGGATGTTATATTTTGAACCTAGGCCGAACTATATCCAGATTTTGGTTGGAAGAACAGTAGAGAAAATTCAAACATATTTTTTTTACAGCCAACATTGATAACATATTACTATATTATTTGTGTATTTTATAGGTATTTATAATATTTAGCAAAAGTGACAACTGCGGATAACATGACTTGATGTATGAATATAAAAAACTTGTTTTAGTAACTTTAGTAACTAGCTTATACTGTTCTTCCTACCAAAATCATACTATATGTATGCACAGTGTTTTCCGATATGGCTATCCATTTCAAGATGGCAACTACTAAAAAATCTGTATGTCTGTTTGGTTCATGAGAACTGTCAAATAAATGCAATTACCAATTTTAACAAAATTTGACGTAGTTAATATTTGAACCTAGGTCAAATGATGTATGGACATATTTTTACAATATTTTTTATCAATTTTTACATGGCTACTCAAACTATTTTTCATTTGATAATATATCTCAAAGGATCTTTATGAATGTATAACTATCGAGTATATACCTAGTTCATTTTTTTTAAATATTTGGCATATATTGAGGTACTTAAACCACATGAACTACCGGTATTCTTTCTTAATATAGTGACCATTTATTTTCCATTTAACTTGATCCCCAAGGAGAAATATATACTTCAAATCCAAGGAGAAATTATAGGAGAGATCTATATCTGAAATGCAAAGAGAAATGTTAAGATTAGAGTAACGATAAGAACATGGAGGGAGGGAGTCTAATGTTAATATAACTGCTAGTAAGTAAGACCGTAGTAACGATCCATGGTTAAATCTCCATACTCACGAGCAATGGTTTCTTAATTTATTCAATAGATAAATCTGTGCTGAAATAATGATGGCAGCTTTCATGAAATTACCAGTGAATTAGCTACTAGGAAATAATCGACGAGCATTCACACAGTCATAGTTTTTATCATTGTTTTGTGGATGGTTAATGTTACTAACGAAAATAAATTTCCTTAAAAAAAATGTTTTTTAAGTATAAATAAACAAATTTAATGTGTATTTTTAAACAATATAAATAGTTTTAAATTTATGAGTGAAATCTATAACATACATTTGAAAACACTTAGTTTCGTTTTACGTTTGTTTTAAGGATAAAACAAAATCAGTGTTCAGTTTACTGATGTAAAGAAAACTAGAATCCCTACTGTGCATGCGTTTGTAATTAAATATCGCTGAAATATACAATCTGAGCCTTCACCAAATTACGCTCTAGTTTTCATTATTACAACTTTTTTTGCTAATAGCCGTCATGATAGTTGGTCATTCACACTGTAATAGTTCCCACTGGTAATTTTGCTGTTGTAAATTTGGGATTGGGTATTTAATTTTATGAACCAACTGATTATATCAGTACACGGCTTATAAATTAGCTTAAATTTCAGAGTAGCCACATCATAAAGTACCTCGGACGTTAATGAAACACCGTGAAGGGGAAAGCCTCAATTTTAACGATGGATTTTTTTTTGACCATGACGGGAATTGGACCCGGGACTATTAGATCAGTATACAGACGCATGCCTGGCTGAGCTAAGAAGTAGGACCGGTAATAGCTTTCTTGTACTGAATTTAATACTGAATTCGTTATGGAAACATCTCTTGTGTGTAGGGGGTGCTAAGAGATTCAATTCTCACAGGGATACATACACCCCTCTTCCCCTCTCAATTTTTCCTCTTTGCTCGAGTGATTGCAGCGGGCCCAGACGCGGTTCCTTGGTGACAAAAAGGACGAGGGAAGAGGGAGGGGTAAGGTTGGGTTGACCGTCGACAGATTCGTCTCTCCCTTGGGCTAATCTTAGTCCACCAGCACCTGTCCAAGTTTAAATAGGTCAAACCGAGCTATACGCGGACTGATCTTCTTTTCACCAAGGTTTTTTTTCACCATTGCCAGAATATTTGTTTTAATGGGTAATTTACCTAAAACTTATTGGACTTGTAACCCACCAAATTTACAACCCATTGGAGTTACTCTCTGTTTAATCTGAGATTTGAACTACGGTCTCTCAGAAGAGGGTCGAATAGAGTACGAGTCATAAGGTATTAACGGTGTTGACCATCAAGTAAAAAATAAAAAATGTTCAAGTGACTAATTCAAGAGGTATGAACTTTGAAAACATTTTATTGTCGTTTCTATGTCGTATTTATAGATTTAGGAATTTGTACTACTGTGAATTTGTTCTCCACTAATTACTATTCAATTTTATACAAGATTTTAACACATCTAATAAAGATATTTTGGCTTATAGCCAATAAAACAACGACGTGTATCTGGTCAAGTTTGATAATAATCCATCAAAAATGAACTTTTTTTTTTCAAACGATGTAATATATTATTACATCCCATCAATTTTGAGCTAATCGTCATCTAGTTCAATTCTTTATTTAGTGTTTATAATGTCCCAACTTGTGAAAACTGTGTTGTTTCGAAAAGGAAGGATGAGACTGCAGTTTTGAATAATTTATTTACATTTTATATTTTAAATTCGGGAATTCTCTTTATTTTATAATATTATTTTAACTATTCATTTTCATTTTAGAATATTTAAGTCCTTCAGGCAGTTTAAAATTCAATACATTTCTATTATATTAAATGTGCTTACTGGATGCGTTGGTCGATGAAACAAAGGGAAGAGCTGATCCAGCAGAGAGTTTTCGATCAAAGAGAAATACACCTTTTCCTCAGTACAGAGCGGTTACATTGTCCAGCTAACCAGAAAACTAGGATTTAAACTACACTCATGTGATAGGTCGAGATTGTCAGGCCACGCGGGTGCAATCTACGATATCATCAGAATTTGAAAAAAGACGCGAGGAAGAAATGAACTCTCACTAATACACGCGGGGAGACACGCAATGACCAGCGAGGTGACAAGACGTGTTTTGTGCGTCATCGCATATTTTAATAATGATATAGTATATATGGTGAACAGCGTAGAAACGGGTCGGTTGTATAAGCTGAGATTGTCAATGATTATATTAATAACATATAAGAGAATATATACCAACAATAAATCAATATAAATGTGATCAAGGTATACTTATTGTATCAGTGGGAATTTCTTTATGTGATAATCACGTCGATACGAGAAGCTGAGCTGGCTAGGGATAAATATAAAAAAAATTACAAGTCGTCTTTACAAATTTTACAATTGTTGCCCAACTAAGGGGCATTACATCGTCATAGATGGAAGAGGAGGAGTTCTTCAATTTGGCCATCTAACAAGGGGTCTATAGGTAGAACTTTACAATAGGAGCCCAACAGTGGGGGCCTTCATCATATAAGTCATTCTAAGAACTCTTCATGTTATACGAGTAGTAAATATATATATAGATAATGTCTCCATTAAATACAACTTTTATTGCATATACATACATTCTTACTGTATTTTCTTTCTCATTCATTATTACTCTCTCTACTATATTATAACTTTTTTTTTTATTACATCGAGAATGGGAACTCTGTCTTTATAGTATCCATAAATTCAGTGACTAACGTAAATTATAGTATATATATTGCCGTTTCAATATTTAAATTTGAAAACTTTGATGTTATACTTGGGAAAAATAAGAATTTATTTAAAAAAATTAGAACCAGTTTGGTAAAATTCTAGAAATTGATGTATAAACAAATTGTCGTTTTAAGAAATTGCAGTTTACCCTTTGAATATTTGTTGGCATATCTTCGGTATAGTTATAAGCTTTAAATTTAAAAATGAATTAATAGTACAATTAATTGAACAAACTTTCTCTCTCGTTAATCCTAAAATAGAGAAATTTACCAAAAATTCGTAAGATTTGTGGAACGAGACCACATACATTGTTGCATAAATACTCTACAAAGAACATAAATGAAATAATATACTAATGGCAGAGTTAGCAAACCTTCACTAGTTTATTTTACAGATGTAGAAATTTACACTGTTATTCTAAAAACTGAGAGCTGTACAATACATCTCTAGGCTTATGAATACATTAACGTCGCTTCAAAAACTGTCATATAATTTTTGTTCTTTACTTAGTATAACATCATTATTTTTATAACCACCACCATCAACATACCTGTTAAGGCTTTACACATGTATAATAACTAATCTAATGTGGTAGGGATGAGGAAGGAAATATTTTAGATGTAATATACATGCATTTGCGTGGAAGTATAGTGGGAAACCATTTAGGAAAACCCCCCTCAATAGACCCGACCAGGATTTGAACGCTGATCTCCCCGTCTTCAACAGGCCAATCTATAATGAGAGTGACACCTTATACCATTCGGCCACTGAAGTGGTTTTTACTTGCTATTACATTGATAGAATGTTTCTCCAAACTTTATGGTATATCTTTGCCCAAACAACGTCATTAAATTCAGAATGTTTATTGCATTGTCTTGTTAATAAAATTTGAGTGATGTTGAAATGTTTTTGTATAGGTAGCTCAAGTGTTCTTTTTCATCAAAAACTGAAGTGCTCTAGTTATTACATATGGCTTGATATTGGATTTTATCATCAAAAATTGTCTTCAATATCTTCATAATTTGTCGAAATGGTTTCATATTGAATAGCATCCACAATAGCTCAATATGAGTTTTTATTACTTCTCATGTATATAATGCAATCGTGAACATTTTAAAGCTTTAAATTAAGATGTAGGTTGAAACTGATGTGTCATCGAATTCAAAGAATTTGGTTTTACAATGGTTTCTATGTCTTTATGTTTGTACCTAGGGCTACAACAGAAATTGGATTTTTTAGTTAAAACTCATATTATATGTTACATTGTCATAAATTTAAACAAAATATTGGTTTTAATAATGGTTCTAAAATTTGGGGCAGCTTACAAAAGACTGATTCACAAAAATTCTAAATCTTTCGAAAGTGGCTTTAGCAATTTTGTTCAAATTTAATATCTGGGGATTGTATAAGCTACTTGTTTTTTTAAATAAAATTCATTTGAGGGTAGTTTACTATGACTTGATTTGTGAACATTTGAAATTGTTAGAAAATGGCCATAATATTTTGTTAAAAATAGGTATCTGGAGAATATTTTACAGCATAAATAACACTATATACTTAGTTTTCGGATAAAACTCACTAATGGTAGCTTTCTTATGACTAATTTTTTTAAATGTAGATGATTTGAAAATTGCACTAACTATTTTGTTACAAATGGGTATCGGGAATGTTTTACATGATAAATAACGCTGTATATTTGTTTTACAGAGAAAAATACATTTATGGGTTGTTTACTACTCCAATTTTTTTTTAACATTTTGTTAAGAAATATTATAGAATCCATCGGAAAGTATGTACGATTATGTAATACCTTTTATTTCTTAAATCGATCATGATTTATTTGTCTATGCTCAAGGTTCCTAGAATTTATTAGAGACAATGCTTGATTGAAAGTAATATATATCTATCGGTGGCCACACGGTCTAAGGCATAACGTTCCCAACAGGCTGTATTTCTGGTGTCGAGGAGGTCAAGGCTCAAATCTTGACTGGGAACACTGAGGAAAGAGGATTTCCTTTCGTAATTTATCACGTTAGTTTTCCCATTTTCTCTCTAAGCTTCCCTAAGTTACCCTCCTGGTTTCTAACCCTTAGATTAGGGGTCAGTAAACTTTTTAGCCCCGATAAACTTATAAACTTATCTAAGATCCTGCCATCACCCATCATTTCACTCCTCTGCCCTTTTGTTGTCTATATATCTTATATTTATTACTAAATTTCTAACTTTCCTCAAATATTTATGTCATCACCGTCCTAGAGAAAATATAAAATAAACAAAATGTATATTTTATTTTCTTATGATATTATAACATATTTTATTTTCTGAGAATATTACCGATTATGGTCGATTTTGGTGGTTTTGAGATACAGTTATTGCCTCAGAACACAATGTTTGTGGGTTCAAACCGATCTGGGATCGATGCATTTTTCTTAATCGATAAAATTCCGCAGGGCAGTTTATTTCGGAGAGGAAGTAAAGCCGTCGGTCCAATGTCAATTTTGGCATGTGCAAAAACCTTAGAAGGCATGCAATACCTATATCTTTCCCAGCAACATTGGTGGGCCTTTTCACGCTCGTTCATTAAAATTCTCATGTGCTGATATAATCAGTTGGTCCAGAGAGTGCACGTTAAATACTTCAAATAGATAAATTAAATGATGTAATTTGACCGATAAGGGTTGTTTTGGTCACTAATATTATTAGAGACTAGGCCTACTTAGTCACCAAACCCTTCTTTAGAGAATATCCTTAATAGCCTTAGTGGTGAACATGCTAATGAAAAAACATAATTTACTATTTTGAAATAAGTTAATTAAATTACAAATATATTGTTATTTTCCAACAGTATGTTTGTTATTTTAGGTTGAGATGGTTTGAAAATAGTGCGTTGATATGTCCTAGCCTTTGTAAAATGCACATTCAATCTTTTGAATAGTAAATGTACACACACTCTCAAATTACAAGATGATGCCACCTTAGGACTTAATCGTTTGTGAGCGAGTCCGTGACTTACAACCCATCCAGGATATTCTAAGATTTACGTTAACGTGGTAAGGATGATGAAGGCAGAAATTAGAGTAAATTTCCTCTTATTGACATGGAGCTATATTTGTAAATCATGCAGGAAACAAAACCTCCTCAGCAAACTCAACTGAGATTCCAACGCCAACTTCCCTGTCACCTTTAAACCAAACTATACCGGGTGAACATCACGTTTGACATTAAGGCCAAGGAGTAGGGATTAAGTGAATGATTTCTAGAAGACATTCACCCGAAATTAGCCCGTTTAAGTGGAGTGAGAGAGAGAGAGAGACCACAGTGTAAAAACTCCTACCACCCTCGTAAACAGCCGGGATTAGAACCCCAACCTCTCTATTGATGGTGACACAAGTGTAAGGTGCAGTTCAACGCCGTAATTAAGGTCCCTCGATGGGACCGCAAACGGAGACAGCGACTGGCAACCAAAGTGCGTGATCAACGGCTTTACACCACGACCACACTACTCTGGGAAATAAATATCAGAATAAGTCATGAGATAAAAAAACAACACATTATAGAATCAATAATTCTGACGCCGAAAATCCGGTTCGCTAAGAGAAAGTATTGTTTATAAAAAAAATAATAACCACAGTGGTATCAATATCAGAGACATGGCTGCCTAAATACCACACCTTTAAAGCTCAACT
The DNA here is from genome assembly GCA_902151425.1 of Timema shepardi. Taxonomy (NCBI): domain Eukaryota; kingdom Metazoa; phylum Arthropoda; class Insecta; order Phasmatodea; family Timematidae; genus Timema; species Timema shepardi. Next base: position 34,591 of record CABFVX010001602.1, on the reverse strand, counting down.
CTTATTCAAAACAAAATTGGAGACGCTTTTCACTGTTAGATTTTTCCCTTCTTATATTCTTTCAAAATTTGTGATGATTAACAATAAACAAATGTGTTTTAGTTCGTTGTTTGAATAAAGTAAAAAAGTGTATATCTTAACACCGAGTTTTCGTAAGTATCTCGTCTATGCTTATTTTTATTTTTGGTATAGGTACTGTATTTTAGATCATATGGACTGGGTCAATCCCCAATTAGTTCGAATTATCGACGCTCGATTGTTAAAAAACACATTGATGTTTTTAATATATAACTGAGGAACTATCCATACTTCAGAGAACATAACAAACGTTTGGTCACCGTCAGTCACTTATAGGAACACACAGTACCCCGAGCCTTACCATCTGAACGACTGAGGTCGTGGTCAAGATTCACGAGTCATGGTCATTTCGAGGGAACGCCTACCTTTAAACCACCGCGATTTCCAGAGTGGATACGAGAACATATGCCCGTGTGGGATATTGAGAGAAAGAGAGAGAAACCATTTGGGTTGGAATTACAATGCGATTATCAAATGTGTATGTGTGGAATTTTAAATAAAATTCCTATTAGGACCTTCCCCCTTCTTCCTCCTGGAGCTAGAGAACAACCTGGACCACAGCAAGGATCCAGGAATAGAACTATTATCCCAGTCCGGCCAGTCGCGGCTTGACTCACGCAAGCCAACCATACAACCGAGGAAATAAACTCTTATCGAGGGGAATATTCGTCTCATCGGATGAGTGACTGGTACCATGACCGGCCGAGAGAAGCCTTTCACCACACTTCTCTTCAAGACGGTTTGGTTCGACTAGAATTTATAAATTGTTATTATCTTTTTCACAGCGGCAAAGTACTCGTTAAGACTGTATGCTAATAGAATAAGGACGAGGAAAGTAGAGTTTTAAGGGAAATGTACCAGCATATGCATGGAGGGAGAGTGGGAATCCATTTAGGTTAGACCAGACTCAGTACACCAGAGAGGATCATAACCCCGATCTCCCCATCACGGTATTAAAACGAGACTGACGCGCTAGAACATTTGACCGACGATGTGGGTTAAACTTTCTAAACACAAGGGGTTGGGTAAGATCATATGGTCTATAGCTATTCTGAGACTTTATAAAGAAAATAGTTTAGATCAGCATATGACCTAAAACTAGTTGAAAACTGTCAGACTAGTTTGCCATAAACTAGGGCTATAAACGCCTTTTCGACAGTAATCTGACTAAGATAAGAAATACCTTTATCACCTGACACGTGGCTGCAGTTACAAACATTTTTATAACTAAACACCTGGATAAGATTATAAACCCCTTTTACTTCAAACAGTTTTCCAAAAACAGTTCACCAACAACTTTAATAAGCATATGAAACAGCTTTATCGTCAAACGCCTGACTAATATTAGAATCACTCGTATCACTAAATATCTGGCTGAGACTAGAAGCACTTTTACCACCAACAATCCGTCTAGAACTAAACAAAAATCGCCTAACACTTGTTAAGGTTAAAAAAACCCTTTCACACCTAACGCCTTACTAGAATTAGAAACAGCTTTATTACCGAACCCCGTTCAAATTAAACACCTGTATAGAATCAAGTTTTCCATATTTTGGTTTTCTCGTCTGCCATACATGTAAATGGAGGTGCATTTCTTCAACTTCCTCCTTATCTACACCCTCTAATAAGCCTAGTACAATAAGATGAATTGCCGATGACTAAGGTTTTTTTTCCCTAAATGGTTTATCACTCTCCTTCCAAAAAATGCAGGTGCATTTAATTTAAATAATACCTCCATCCATATTTAATTAGTGGTGGTCTTGAGATAAAGTGCTTGCTTCATGACCCGATGTTTATCGGTTCAAACCCAGCTGGGCTTGATGGATTTTTCTTGAGCGATAAATATACGTAACACAACTTCCTTCACAGAAGAAGTAAAGCCATCGGTCCCATGTCAAATTGTGGCATGTAAAAGATCCCTGAAAAGTATGAGAAAACTCTTTTCCCGGCCAAATTGGTAAGTCTCTTCGCTCTCGCTCATAGACATTCTCGTATGCTGATACAATCAGTCGTGTCAGAAATTGCTTTTTAAGTACGCCAAATAAATATTTACAAAAAATATGTGGATGGCCTGAGTAGGTAGTAAGACACAGAAAACAAATAAAAACCTAGTTAACAGACTGAATCCTTGTCTGAGCCTTAGTTTCACGAACACTCGTAGCTATGATAAAACTAAAAAACATTAGATTATAAAATATGTCTTAATTTGAGGGGAAATGAATTGAAAGGGTAGGTAAAAAAAAGTTTCTGAAGAGCGGACTGAAAAACCAGTGTGTAACAAACTATCAGCAAATTAAGTCGATTGGGATTGAACTCCGGGTTCCAGAAGGAGGGCCAACAACTCTGGCAGTCCTATCTTCTGGAAGGAGTGGTTGTCGACCGAGATGGAGGCAGGTAAATCACAGGGTCTGAGGCCGTGGCGCACCGGAGACGACGCCTTGTCTCCATGGTTCCCGCTTCTATATCTGTCCCCTCCTCTTGGTATGACATAACCTCAACCTACATTCTGTTCGGCAGCACTACGGTGTCGCCACCTGTTCCTCCTGGCAAAATAGGATGGACTGCGTCGGGACCACAACGGCACAACTCAAGGAGACTATGGTTTTTTCATGTTTCTCGAGGGTTTGGAGAATCAAAAGGTGGATGTCTTCGAAACCCTCTCGTCTGGAGCAAGGGAGAGAATGCGGAGGTTAACTGGGGCACAAGAGCGTAGATATATAATTTGTTTAAGGAAAGCTTATGTGGATGAATAGTCTATGGCGCCACTCTCGCAATAGACTGGGCTGTCAATGATGCTCATGTGTCTCGAATCACGGTCGGGTGATGATGTTTTTAATAAATGGTTTTCCACTACCTCTCTCTCTCCACGCAAATGATAGTACACTTCCTCTAAATCCAACCTTCCTAATCCCTAACACATTAAAGAAATAAGTACATCTTCATACAGCCCGGATGGGTAGTAAGATGAAATGCTAATTAAAAGATGTAGAAATAATATGTCAGTATGTTTTTATGTATATAAATATATATACAGTAGCCCCATGGCTTCTTTGGTGCTGACTGACAGCTTTAAAAAGATACCAGACCAAATTACGTACCCCTGCGCCGAACCAGATGATCTGAAAAAACATGTGTTTAGCCGCTGTCACTTCTGACAATCAAAATTAAGGTATATACCTAAATTTTGACCGTCATAAGTCAGCTGTGAGCTGTCAGTCAGCACCAAAGAAGCCATGACGCTACTGTAGTTACATATTTAAGAGGGAAAGGAGAGCTTACGTAAGTGTGTGAAAGGGTGGGTGAGCTGTTTATTTATCTGTTAAACGAACAAAATTAAAGGTGAAAATTGGCTATTAAAAATAATAAGGCTTAAAGGAATTTGACAATCTTGATATTACACACCCTAATATAATTTTCAACCAAAATTTTGCGTATTTGAATGGGGAATTTCTTGTCACATCTTACTACCTGCTCAGGTTATACCTATGCGATAATTAATATAATGGAGTAAGGATGAGGAAGGAAGTATGTTAGAGGTAGTCTACCCTCATTTGCGTGGAAGGAGAGCAAGGCACCATTTAGGATACACCACCCTAAGCAGACACGACCGGGATTCAAGCCCCGGTCTCCCCGTCTTGAGCAGGCCAATCTATCCCAAGAGTGACGTCTTAGTAGACCATTTGGACCTTGAGGTAGGCTAAAAGAGAGTATTGATTTAACAATGAATTTAAAAGTTAAGTATCACAATAAAATATATAATATGTATATCGGAACAGGAATATTTGGTGCAGGGTGCGGGTTTGTAGTGTGTATGATCGTATTTAGAGTGCAATTTTCATATTAAGAGCCTTATTTGACAGCTACAATAAAGTTACTAAATCTACTTTCATGTATTAATAAGTCAATTAATATTATCTGCAGATGCCACTTTTGATAGATACTATCAATAGCTATAAAATATCAATAATAATATATTAAAACACTACCAATTTTTACCTAAACAATGTGATATTTTCTAAAAGTCTCTTATATGAAAGTTGGGCTATAACTGCAATTTGATAAATGATAATAATATTATAGTCTAGTGGTTGAAGATGAATAATAGATGAAGTTACATAATGATGAGTTACACACACTGTGCTCATTACAATACATTGTTAAGGTAATCAAATCTTGCAGACACCGCTGGGCAGAACATGAAACACGAGTGGAAGAATCTAGAACATTGTTCGGGGTACTGACTGGTAAATTCATTGGGAAGACCTGGACGCAGATGGGAGAATAACATTAGAATGAGCTTGAAAGAACTAGGTTGTAATGAGGTTGACTGGATAAAACTAACTCAAGATAAAGATAGGGTGTAATGAGGTGGACTCCATAGAACTAGCTCAAGATAGGAATAGAGTGTAATGAGACGGAGTGCACAGAATTAGCTAAAGATAGGGATAGGTGGCATTTGTTTGTAAGTGCGACAGTGAGATTTCAAGTTTCAAATATTTAGAGCACATTTGGTGTTAATAAATTTAAAAAAACCCATTAATTTATTAATGTTGTTTTACTTTTAAGAACTAATAAAATAATTATAAATTAAATCCAAATCGTGAAATTGGAATATTTTATTCTGAACGCAATAAAATAAAACAATTTCAACAGAATTCGAATAAACTTGATGGACAAATGCGATATGCTGTGATAGATTCACAGAAAGTTTAACCTTTTGGAATGAAACGTGATATTCACTAATTGATTTTAATGCCACTTTTTTAATTTTCTCTGTTTAAATTGTACTATATTATACTTTTTAACGAGGACCCTCCCGTTAGGTGAGTAAGTGAATTATATTTGTTGATGTATATTCATTCAAATATGTCATATACATTTTAATTAGGTTTTTTTATTATTATTATTATGGGAAATAGGACATCACAAGCTCCCTCATGGCACAGTTATTGTGTCCCCTACCTACCGCAGCAAGAGGGGTTAATTGACAGCTAGGGAAAGTGATTTGTATCCATTAGCCCAACTTGATGATCTGTAAGACAATATCTTGGGTTGTTGTTACTTTTGGCTGCCAAAACTTTCACACACACACAAACACAAAGTTTTTTTATTATTTATATTCTTTTAACCGTTTTTACATTACTGAAACATGAACTTATAAAAATAACCATTTGGATATTTTGTTTTTTCTTTCGTGGAAGTGATGTTTGTGGTTCACTTAAAAAAATGCTTTTCTGCATAAGAGAGCTTGTAAATGCTAAGTACTCTTCTTAATTTAGGATGTCAAACCAACCAAACCAAGGACGACTAATGAGGTCATCATACAAACCGTCTTCGGTTATGTCCATGCTTTGCTTACAAAATAAAAATATGTATTTATTTTGGTTGCCAGCTATAACCTGATACAGATCTGTGTAAAATACTTTTTAATTTGTTATGTCATATACTATAATATCTCTTGTTTCCACAACCAAAAATACATTAAAACTCAATGGTTTTTATTAATATATTTTGTTCTTTCAAAGATTTACGAAAACGCCAAATATACAGTAATCCATAGAGAAATATTATTAGATTAATTTGATAACATTTTTATTGATAATGTAGTATTACTAAGCGAATAATGATAATTTCCGAATAGGTTGACATTATATACTTTCAGCTATTGTTTGAAATAAAAAACCTTCTGCTAGCTGTCAGCTACCTACACTCCTAGCGTAGATGGAGTATAGTATACCTTGATATAATTTAAGACTCTCACCAGTGGCCATATCTGGTCACCATATCATCTAATCTGATTTCGCGGCGACTGGAAGTTGGGGTTTGAATCCTGGCTGGAAATACTGTAGATGTCCCCCCCCCCCCCCCAAAAAATACCCCCGGGCCACTCCACCCCTCAGCGGGTGT